>JAOEHQ010048458.1:0-10198 GCA_025447715.1 Asclepias incarnata
TCGTTTCTATCCAATTTGCTTGCTATTAATTCTTGCTGGTATCAATTGCTTGCTGTTATTCTTGTTTGTTCTTATCAATTGGTATCAGAGCCGTCATTCTTGCAACCTGTGGAATTGATTCAATATGGCACGAAAAGTCTCAGAGGTTGATTCTGATTTGCAGCGGCTTACTATCGCTAATGATCAGTTCAGGGTTTCAACAGAGGAACATCGGCTGGCAACGGATGCTCGGTTGGATAGTATTGATCTTGCTTTAGTGACTCTCCAGGAGGCTGTGAAAAAAGGGGAGGAGCAGGCACAGCGGGCCTCTGAGAAGGCTGATAAACAACATGCTGAATTGCTGTCACTTTTGTCCAAACAGAATGGCGTTACCCAGCCTGTGTCACTACCGGGAATTTCGGTCCCGTTGCCGTCTTCTAAGGTGTTGCAATCACCAGCCATGCCAGGCCCTAAGGTTTCAACACTCAGGTCAGCGGGTCTTGGGGGTGATGATGGGGGGTTGTGGGGATTTGAAGGCGAGACCAGTGGGGGTCGCAAGCCATCTGGTCAGTTTTTTGGTAGAGAATACTTCAAACCTGCTGGTCAGGAGAGTTTGTTTGTTAATGAGGATGATGCATGGCTGGAGGGAGCTCGGCGAGATGATCGCCCTCCGTTCCGGGTTGATTATCGTTTACAAAAATTAAAGATGCCTATGTTTGATGGTGAGGATGCGTATGGCTGGGTATATAAGATGGAGCGTTTCTTTGATGTGCAGGGATTTGTGCAACCGAGGGAGAGACTTAAAGCAGCGGTTTTATGTTTGGAAGGGCAGGCATTAGCTTGGTTTAGGTGGCGGGAGAAACGGGAGCCGTTTGGTAATTGGGATTTGTTGAAGGTGCAGGTTTTGGACAGGTTTCAACCATCTCAGGCTGGTGATTTACATGAGCAATTTTTGGCAATCAAACAGGAAGGTTCGGCCCGGGAATATGTTAGTTTATTTGAAAAGTTGGCTGCACAGTTGGAGGGGATTCCTGAGGAAGTGATGATAGGAACGTTTGTCAAGGGTTTGAAACCTGAGCTGCGTTCGGCGGTGCGTTTGCTACAACCGCGGGGTTTAACTCAGACAATCAAGCTCGCTATTATGGTAGATGAGGATAAGGCGAGTGGGGGAGTTGATTTTGGAAAGGGGGTGGTGAAATCCAGTGTGGGGCGTGTTGTGTTAGGTAGTAAGCCAGTCGTCGGGGGAAGTGGGTCTATGACAGCTAAAACTACAACAGGGGATGTGAAAGTGGGGGATACAAAGTTGCCTTTTAAACGCATGACTGAAGCTGAATTGGCAGATAAGCGGGCAAAAGGGCTGTGTTTCCGTTGTGATGGGAAGTTTGGGCCTGGCCATCGTTGCCCTGAAAAGAGTTTACGCTGTTTAAGGGTTATCATTGAACCAGAAGATGACGAGGAGGAGTCAGAAACCGAAGGGGGGGAGGAACATGTACACTTGGATGTAGTTGAAGTTTCAGTACAGTCGGTGGTGGGGATGTCGTCCCCAAATACGATGAAGGTTAAAGGTCAGATTCAGGGAAGAGATGTGGTGGTATTGATTGATAGTGGTGCCACCCATAACTTTTTGTCATTAACATTAGTAGGGCTGTTACAGTTGTCGGTGACTGGGAGTCGGGCGACGGGGGTGGTTCTTGGGAATGGGAACACGGATAAGAGTTATGGTTTTTGCAAAGGGGTTACGGTGAGCTTCCCGGAAGTTGAGGTGACAGAAGATTTCTACCCGTTGGAACTAGGAAGCACGGATGTAATCTTGGGAATGAAATGGTTGCAACAACTGGGGGATACTAAGGTGAACTGGGGTATGTTAACATTATCATATCAGCATGCGGGGCGAGTGGTCACCTTGCAGGGAGATCCGGGATTGTATCGAGGGGAAGCGTCGTTAAGGTCGCTGACTAGATCGCTTACACACATTGATGAGGGATTCTTGGTTTGTGTTGCGGGGTTGGACGTGGTTGTGAGCGAGGGGTCCCAGGTTAACCAGGAGTTGGATGATATACTAACTGATTTTTCTGATATTTTTTTGATGCCATCAGGTTTACCCCCGCAGCGGGAGCATGAGCATGCTATTGTTCTCAAAGGTGGTACTGAGCCGATCAATGTTCGACCCTATCGGTACCCTCAATTTCAGAAAGATGAGATTGAGAAATTGGTTGGTGAGATGTTGGCTACAGGAGTGATTCGGCCTAGTACCAGCCCGTTCTCTAGTCCGGTTTTGTTGGTGAAAAAGAAAGATGGAAGTTGGCGATTTTGTGTGGATTACAGGGCTCTGAACAAGGCAACAGTTTTGGATAAATTTCCAATACCGGTGATTGATGAGTTGTTAGATGAATTGCACGGAGCGGCTGTGTTTTCCAAACTCGACCTTAAATCGGGTTATCATCAGATTCGAATGAAAGGGGGTGACGTGCATAAGACAGCTTTTCGAACTCATGAGGGTCACTATGAATTTTTGGTGATGCCGTTTGGGTTGACCAATGCTCCTTCTACTTTTCAGGCATTAATGAATAAAGTGTTTCGTCCGTATCTTCGTAAGTTTGTTCTTGTTTTTTTTGATGATATTTTAGTATACAGTGGTACTATGGCGGAGCACAAAGAGCATTTAATTAAGGTGTTCTCCGTGTTAAGGGAGGAGGGGTTATACTGTAATCGAAAAAAATGTGTATTTGGGCAGGGATGGGTTGAGTACTTAGGACATATTGTCACGGATCAGGGGGTCAAGGCCGATCCGGCCAAGATAGAGGCTATGACTACGTGGCCAAGACCACGGACGTTACGGGAATTGCGCGGGTTTTTGGGTTTGACGGGGTATTACAGGAAATTTGTAAAAGGGTATGGGCAGCTTGCTCGTCCGTTAACTGACTTGCTTAAAAAAGACGGTTTTAGGTGGTCTAATGAAGCGGATAGCGCCTTTGAGGGGTTGAAAAGGGCTATGACTCAGGTACCGGTGTTGTCTTTACCGGATTTTTCAAAACCATTTGTTATTGAGACAGATGCCTCGGGGTATGGGATTGGGGCGGTCTTGATGCAAGAGGGTAAACCAATCGCCTATTTCAGTCAGATATTGGGTCAACGTGCTCAATTAAAATCAGTATATGAGAGAGAACTGATGGCTATCGTATTGGCGGTACAGAAGTGGCGGCCTTACTTATTGGGTCGCACCTTTACTGTTGTCACGGACCAGAAAAGTTTGAAATTTTTGTTGGAACAACGGGCGGTTCCTGGTGAACATCAGAAATGGATAGCAAAATTATCAGGTTATGAGTTTGAAATTGTGTATCGGCCGGGCAAGGAAAATGGGGCAGCTGATGCTTTGTCTAGACGTGTAGATAGTGCTGATTTATGTGCAATTTCGACCAATAGGGTCGATTTGGATGCTGAGTTGCTGTTTGTTTTGCAGTCTGATCCAGAATTATTGTTGATTCGTGAGCGGGTTACTCGAGGTGAGCCGGGGGTGGAAGGTTATTCAGTTGATCAGGGGCAGCTTCGTTATAATGGGAGGTTGGTCATACCGAGGGGGTCTATATGGGTACATAAATTGTTTGTTGCGGTGCATGGTAGTGTCGTGGGGGGGCATGAGGGGACTCAGAAAACATATCAGCGAATGGCTAGGGATTTTTACTGGGTAGGCATGCGGGGGGATATTGCAAAAATGGTGGCAGCTTGTGATGTGTGTCAGCGGAACAAGTACTCTAATTTGTCACCTGCTGGTCTTTTGCAACCGTTGGAATTGCCGGCGCAAGTGTGGGAAGATTTGACGATGGATTTCATTGAGGGGTTGCCGAAGTCAATGGGATATAGTGTGATCCTTGTAGTGGTGGATAGGCTGAGCAAGGGAGCACATTTTATTGCTATGAAGCACCCTTACACAGCTTCTTCGGTATCGTCGGTCTTTATCAGGGAGATTGTCCGGTTGCATGGTATCCCTAAATCTATAATTTCTGATCGGGACAAGGTCTTTGTTAGTCAGTTTTGGAGAGAATTGTTTAAGTTTATGGGCACTACTCTTAAGCGTAGCACTGCATATCATCCACAAACGGACGGCCAAACGGAGGTAGTTAACAGGAGTTTGGAAACTTATTTAAGGTGTTTTGTTTCGGCTAAACCGAAAGAGTGGACTAAGTGGTTGCCATGGGCTGAATATTGGTATAATACGTCTTATCATTCGACAATCGGTATGACTCCGTTCAAGGTTATGTATGGTCGTGATCCACCGCGTTTGCTACATTACGATTCAGGTAATGTGTATACATTTGATGTTGATAAGTATTTGTTGGAACGGGATCAGGTGTTGGAAGAATTAAAAGTTCATTTTTTGCGGGCTCAACAAATTATGAAGTTTCAAGCTGATGGTAAAAGACGGGATGTCATGTTTGAAATTGGTGACATGGTCTACCTGAAATTAAGGCCTTATCGCCAATCTACTGTGGTCCAGCGTTTTAATCAGAAGTTGGCGCCACGGTTTTACGGGCCATTTGAGGTAGTGGAGAAAATTGGACGTGTAGCTTATCGTTTGAAATTGCCAGCAGGGTCAGCTATACATGATGTTTTTCATGTGTCACAGCTTAAAAAACTTGTGGGGGAAGTGACTGTAGAAGCGACCTTACCCGATAACATGCAGTCAATGAGCACGCTATTTCCGTCAGAGGTACTTGGTCTAAGGGGAATGGGCGCTGATCAGGAGGTTCTAGTGGCGTGGGAAGGGAAGCCGGTGGAAGAGGCGACCTGGGAAAAGTATGATCTTATCAAAGGCCAATTTCCAGCTTTCCACCTTGAGGACAAGGTGGTTGTTTATGGCGGGGGTAATGATGTGAACAGTGATGGGCCGGGCCACTGGGGTCAGGTTTATGAACGACAGAAGAAGAAAAAGAAACAAAGTCAGCAGGGGTGTTGAATGTTTTATTTTTAATTAATAAGTGTCTAGTTAATTATGGGGGTGTTAAGTGAAACTATGGGGTGTGTCCCATTTAAATAAGGCCTGCGGCCATTAGGGTTAGGGCATGATTATTGTTATTTGTTCTGTGGAACTTGGTGAGCTCCTGGTGCTCGAAACCAGTCTATCCCATTGAACAGCCGACTTGGCTGGGCTATTTTAGTATTACTATTATTCGTTTCTATCCAATTTGCTTGCTATTAATTCTTGCTGGTATCAATTGCTTGCTGTTATTCTTGTTTGTTCTTATCATTTGTGTACACCAAAGAATTGCCCTAGGGCAGGAGTATGTAGAAGGACACCGTTCACAACATGGTTATTCAAGTATTCAATTTTATAGCGCCATTTTGGGTTGCATTTTGCCTCATTTCTTTTTGTTCTCGATTAGCTTACCCACGTAGTTCAGGATAGAAGGTTTGTTTTTATATGATTTCATAACTAGCTGTCTAGAAATCTTTAGCATGAGCAATAAAATATTAAATACTGATTGTCCAAGCTAGAGTGGGTGCAAGAAGTTGTTACCATTGTAAATTTTCCACTTGAAACAGAGAGTGCAACTTTCCAAAACGGTGGTATATGATGGATAATCACGGCTGTTAATCTTCGTATATACCATCCTCTAAGAGCATCAAGTTCTTCGGCACCTGAATCACTTTGTTGTGAATTTACCAAACTGACATCCACCTAATAGTAGAAAATAACACTAGCATTAAAATAACAATATAAAAACAGATGGAATATGCCAGTTCATAATAAGAGAAGTAAGTAATGTTGCTCACAGATTCATGTATGTCTTGTTGAATTTTCTTCCACTTCTCATCAGACAATGCTTTCTCATTTAGCTTAATTTGCAAGCTTTCCATCCTTGAATCATGATCTAATGTGCACCTCTCAAGCAAACTACGAATCCTACGATTCTGATAATCAAAATTGTCTCGAAAATTAGTGTTGTGTCTTCTTAAGACTAGTCAATTTCATTGGTAATTAGAAATCAAGAAAAGATAATAAAATATAAGGAGGCTCTACAATCTTGGTCGCTACTTGTCTTCAAGTATCATGTACCTAATTAACACGAATGTGAACTAAGTTCGTACGGACAAGCTAATATACAATACACAATATATACTCCTACCTATATACAAATTTCTCTTTTGCTTCAATGTTGTCAACTTTTTACCAAAACTACTTTATTTATAATATTCACAGCTGAAGGTAGTGCATTTGCCTTTCAAAACCAGCATAAGGGCTATACTATTAGCGGTGAAGAATTGAAACAGATTTATCAGCCTCTCACCTGAATGCCAAAATAGCGCCGTACAGGGTCTGACTCAGGTTCCAGATCCAACAGCAGTCTTACAACATTCTCAAGCTACAACAAATATAATTAAACTTTATTCCATAGAAAACCGAATAGTAAATATGTTTAGTTTCTGATTTAAACTTCAAAACACCAAACATATCAGCATCATGTATAAATACTAGCGACCAAGGAATATAATTCCAAAATCCAAATGCACTGTGTTCATTAGATAGCATCCTTAAGTTGATGCATCGTGACATTGACAAGCATATGAGCTGATAGCACTAATGAGAACAGAAATAATGCCTCTCATTGGTTGGTCACACCGTCACGATCTTCGTTTACTTTAACAACTCGTGTGAAATTGAATATAAAACAAAAACACTAAATAAAAGGAAATGATATGATAGAGTAGATTCATACTTATGTTGGATCACATTGCTGTCAGATTTTGTTTCTACCGGCATTAGTAAGTATATAAGTTTATTATGAAATGATTTTATGACTGTAAAATTAATGTAAAAAGAATACTTTTATCAAACTTAGCCAGATATAGATAGAAACTTATTTGAAAAAATTAAAGCCATGAACCCAACAGAATGAACAAAAAGAAGTCTTACATTTGTTAGATCTATTTGCGGATCTTCCATCGACTCGTAAAGCATTCCTTTAAAATCATGCATAACTTTTTCAACCTCTTCAAGGACGCGTTTTAGTATTCCAACCTGTAATTTATATACCCAATAAGGGAAGACAGTCAATTAAAATTCTTAACCAAACAAGTCATTCGATTGGGTCTCAAAATAACAAAAATCAAAGCATTTAGTAAATAGATAGAGTGCTCAAGAAGAGCTTTTTGGTATATGTAAAAGGAGCTTTCAAATTATATTAACAGCAATACCACAAGAAAGTTTTCTCTAGTGAGACTCTCGTGATTTTAGATACATATTTATTCTAGATCGAAAAAGAAAAATCTATTCTAACATCGATAAGTAGTATCATGATCATTTATAAATATATTTCTATGATTACATAACCTTTCCCTCAAGAAAAACACATCTAGCTCAAACAATGATGAATTAAACACTCTGATCTTAATAGTGGACCATTATTTTGGGACATATTAAGATGGTAACGTAGACATTTATTTTGGGACAGATAGTATATAGACAAAACTTACCTATATTCAAAAAAGATAAACAAATGTTGCATAAAGAAGTGAGAATAACTGTACATGAGAAGGAAGGACAATTGACTTTGCTTTCCTGTATTCTCTGACTGCCAAGTCATATTCTCCCTTACGGATGTTTCCACGGATGGTACTTGGCAAATTGAATAAAGTACGAAACCTCTGAAGCACTCCTTGAACTGCCCTGATTTTCTCTGCTTGAGCCTAATGAAGAAGATGGATTTATTGAAGAAAAACAGATAATGGGGTACAACATTAGTCTAAAATGTTAACGCGTTTAACCTGTCTTTCAAGTAGTGGTTCAAAAGCCCGATTAGCCATTGAATTGACTGCTTGGATAGAAGTATATAAATGAGAGGTTCCACCTTCAGGATCTTCTTCTATTCTTTTCAGTTTTGACTGGATATCTGTAAAAGAATAGGCTCCCAATCACCCACCATAAGAAGTCTATATGCATGACATGAGAAAAAGATTTATCAAGGGAATTTAATGAGCATAAGAGTTGGCTACTGATACTAAAGCACATTCACATGAAAAGAACGAGATATGATAATATGGGTGGGTTGGGGAACTCGTAATGTGCACAGAGGTCAGATTGGGTTGACCCATAACATTTTTTGTTGGAAATTCTTAAATTTTATATCGATATGATTACAGAAGAAATATGTTTCAATAATAAACAGATATTTTTGAAGTAGTAGTTTGGAAGGTCCTACGCGTTAAAGATACACTTTCGCAGGCTTTTGACACCCATTTGACCTTTTCCTTTATAGCTAACTTTTTTATTCTACCATTTGAATAGTGGTGATAAACATAGCCCAAATCAATCCCTTCATTAGTAAATGGGTCAAAACCATCACATGTATGTCCATGTACCTACCATCAATAGTAGTTTTGCATGAGACAAAGCAGTCGAAATTTTCTTTGACCAGTTGTTTCCTCTGCTGGGTCCATCCTTGCAGGTCTTTTTTCAAAGCCAAAGTGCCAGACTCCAAGTCTGCAGCCGAAGTATATTGGTGTATTCGGCTAATGAATAATACTGGATCAAACCTCTCTGAGAAAAACATCAGTTTCTCTGCAACGACATTTGCCAATGTCAGGACTACACAAATGATCTGACCATTTCTTACTAAAAACAAAAGGCTTTACTTTAATGGTGAATAGGATAAGATCCTTCGAAAGTTGAACTATGTTTGTAATCTCAATCTCAATCATAATATAAATGGCATACATACACACACACACACACACCCCTACATACTTATTTTATGAACATTAAAGAATGCGTATTGGTCCAAATTGATGCATATAAGGAATTACGGCCCAAGGAAAGAACTGCTATACAATTTCAGTTGATACAATACATCGATGTAGAAGGTTCTTGTGATGAAAATTGAACTTAATGCAAGTTTCTATATAATAAAATCATTCTACTTCCTCGGATGTAAAGTGCACACCCAATTTTAATATGCGATTCAGGAATTGCAGTCCATTTAAGTTGTTCTTTTTGAGATTTGAGAATAAGATGGGAAATTTTAACTTAACGAACTGCATCTAAAGCTTACACATGCTGTGAGCATGAACTAGCAACTATAACAAAAATAAAATTAATATACTACCAAACAAATAGCATAAGAAGGTTAAACAGTGGAGTTTCGTTTGCAACAAACATTAGTACATAAAAGCTGACTACCTCGAAGGTCTGCATCCACTTTTTCATTGTTCGATGGAGAGCTTGCTGAACGCTCAGTCATCAACCTCAAAGTTCTACTGCTTATGATACTAGTATAAAAATAAGCTAACATTAGAACTAAATTGTAACAAGTTGAATGATTCACCAATCATACATCTGTCTGCAGATCTAAGGAGATAAAATATGACATCAAAAACATTAAGAGTAGATAGCAGCCATGCAGAAAAATCAATTTCCAAAACAGAAATAACAAAGTAGGATAAATCTACCCCAGTCCTAAGGGATCTATGCACTCCATGCCACGTGGCAAGGACTGTAAATTGTTGAGCCCTTTTGCACCCGTCGTTTGTTTCCTCTCAATTTTCTGAGTTACGACTACTGGAACTGGAACTGCTTTAGATTCCCTCATCTCACGGACCCTTCGAGCAAGCTTCCATACAACATGTAATAAACAATCAATCATTCAAACAATAGTTACAGATAAAAACAGAAATTAGTTACTCCGTATTACTCTAACCAAAATACTTTTCATTTAACGATTGTATTCTTCATTTTTAACCATCGTGTAACCCGAAATCATTAAAGAACAACAAAATCTTGTTTAATTGTGTATAAAGTGACATAATTTAGGTTGTAAACCCATGTTGGTGATTGTGAGAATTCTCTTAACCTTAGTTGACTAGTGCTTTGAGACTCCCAACACAAGTCATTAAAGAACCCAAATTGGATCATCCCCTTAAGCTAAAATATGTCCTGTTATATCTTGGTCAACAAGATTTTTCGTTATTTTCCTGATTCGGGTTACACAATGGTTAAAATAGTATTAAAAGTACGATGGTTAAATCAAATATAAGTAGTAAGTTGTAACATAAGTATAGCATGAAAAGTATATTATTCTTTTAGACAAGAAATCCAATACAATACAAAATAAATAAATAAATAAAAAATGCATACATACAAAATTAATACTCCCATATATGTAATCTATATACCTCAGATTCATTGACTTGTTTCCATTTAGTAGGTTCTCCACCTTCAGGAACC
>JAOEHQ010048459.1:0-10198 GCA_025447715.1 Asclepias incarnata
TTCCAAGTCCAACAAGATGGTAGTGTAAGTGAGATAAGAAGGTATGAATCATACGATCATTTGATGGTGGTAACTAGTTACATGTTCAACAAGCCAACAACATATCTTTTTGATTGTTTGGTTGTCCTCATAAACCATTGAATACAACAACGATAGATACCCACCATGGACGGGCTATGGACCTCTGACCATCGTAAACCAGTTGAACCTAATTGCTATTTACTATTCTTCACCGCTAAACATTCTTGAAGCCATCAACATAGAGCATAAAACTTGGTCAAAGCCAACAAGGCCCGTCTAGCTCAGTTGGTAGAGCGCAAGGCTCTTAACCTTGTGGTCGTGGGCGTGTTGTGATAAACCATGAAAGTCGTCATTCGCACTCAAAATACTTCCTCCAACGGAATTTTCACATATATGATTAAATAAATAAATAGCTAGAAGATTTTGTCGGGTTACGTTTAATGGTTTTGTTTCTTTTATTCGGGGAATCGGGGGTGATGCCGAGATTTAAATCATATAGATTCATTATGGGGATATGTATGATGCTGATCATTTGTTCTTCTTCTCCGTTTTTGAGAAAAGTGAGTAACGAGTCCAAATACAACATACTATCATTACCGTTGACAATCAAATAATTATGAAAACTAGGTAACTTGGGGCCGCACGTTGCGCGACTGCAATGATTGCAATTATGTTTTTTATTGATACAGTTTTGTCATCTTTATCTATACTAGAGATGAACTTCTGCTGATGTTAGAAAATTTGATGTGGCTGTTAATAAGCCATGCCACATCATAAAATACACCTACTAGCTGATGTCATGTGTGTGTATTTCATATACATACAATATTTAAATTTATATACGGGTATATGTATTTTGTAGGCTTTTAATTAATGTTATACAGGAAAACAACTTTTTGTGAGTCTCAAAAATTCAAAATGAAAGGAAAGTGGGTGAAGCTTTCATAAGAAGTATCTCATTTTTTTTCCATAAAAATTCAATAACAACACACACGCTCTATATCTTCTTCTATACTCTTTCTTCTCTCTCTTTTACAGGCATATTACCAATTCAAAAAATAAATCTCCTAAATGAATTCAAAAGATAAATCTCACAAAAAAAATAAATCTCATATCATATTTACAAATAATGGGGTTCATAAATCATCATTTGTTGAAGAAAAAAGATGAGTTTTTGATCGTGATTTTAGGTAGGTGGGTGGTATATGTGACAGAAGAAAGAGAGATATTTTTGATTAGTTTTAATTATTATAGTACACGTATCTACATGACAAGTTCTTTGGTAAGCAGTACATTAATAGGAAAGTAAAATTGACAAACATGACTAAATTAAAGATGTATAAAATGATAAAATATATGTTTATAAGTATTCAGATGTTTATATGTATTCAGACGTTTTTAGAAAAAACAAACGACTATACTAGTTTAGATTCAGATATTTAAACCACCTCTTAACATTCAGAAGCGGTACTCAGATTCAGACACAAACCTCTTAAGAAAATCAAACGGGCCCTAAATTTGATAAAACAATATGTTGTGTTTCCTCGACTTGGATAACAATACGCATACATATCCTCATTTTGGATTAGTTTACTCAAATCAATTTTATCGAAATCAAAACGGTAAAAATAAACTTACCTAAATTGAATTATGATTGTGATCACTTCAACCTCAATCTAACATATGCTATATATCTTCAGCATCAAATTACATAATCAACTTTTAGCTCATTTTCTGATGTCACGTGCTAAGCACGTGACCAACACACACATGTCCAACGGCTACTTTACCTTCACAGGCTCCTGAAAGTACCCCACTAACAGCTTCTCTTACACATTTGACCGTTGTATTATTTTTTTACCCCCCATTTTCCATATATAAACCCCAATTCGACCGTTATATTTCTTTCTCACCCAAAAGCCCTCAATTTTCTTTCCCGATATTCCATCAAGCAAAGGGCTTTTTAGCTCAAGATTCATTTACATATAACTCAATTCACAATACCCAAAAATCCATTTTTCAAAATGGATACAAATCAAAGACGAAAAAGCGGGATCAATCTCCCAGTTGGGATGTCAGAAACCTCACTTCGTCTCAATACGGGTGGAGTCGGGTCTCCTTCCCCGTTGATCCGAACCTTGTCTTCACCTTCCCCTCGTACAATGTCGCCTAGAACGATCTCGAATTTATCTTCTTCGCCCTCTTCTAAGTCTGCTGGAGCTTGCAGTGATCGGTTTATCCCGTGTAGATCGTCTTCCAGGCTGCATACATTTGGGTTGACTGATAAAGCGTCTCCGGTTAAAGAAGGCGGTGGAGGGACTAATGAGGCTTACACAAGGTTGTTAAGGTGTGAATTATTTGGTTCTGATTTTGGGTTTTCTTCTCCTGCAGGTGGTGGTGGGACTAAAGGGTCTGTCTTTGGTTTGGGTTTGGGGTCACCAGTTGGCAGTCCGAGTAGGAACATGCTGCGGTTTAAGACGGATAGTTCAGGCCAGAATTCGCCTTATTCGGGCTCCATTTTGGGTCAGGATAATGGGTTGAATTTTGAGTCTGCTACTCCACCTAAGCCTCCTAGAAAAGTCCCCAAAACACCTCATAAGGTATAAAGATACAAACTTTAAACCCTGTTTTGACTTTTGTGTGTTTGACTTTAAAAATCAGGTCATACAATAGTTAAAGTTTTAATCTTTGAGTTTCACCAATTGGGGTTTGTGTTTGAACTCTAAAGATGTGTGCTTTATCATGGATTGTTAAGAATTAGCTATTAGTTAGAGGATAAATTAAGGTTAGATTCTTATGGCCCAGCTCGATTGTCTAGAAGGACTAGTTTCCAAGGTTTGATTATACTAGATCTTAGTGAAATGAATAATGGTAACTTTAGTCATGTATTCCATAGATTATATATGTGTTTTTATGGTAAATTTTTGTAGTTCAATAGGTGTTTGCAAAAATGTGATTGCTTAAAATGTTGGTTAGAAGTTATGAATAAAAGGTTACATAAATATGCATACTCATTGCAAAAGAAGGTTTTTACTATACATTGTAAATGTAGCATTGTAAGTTAAGAAGTTTGTTATGGTAAAGTGGAAAATTGTTTCCGTTTATGTCGATAATTAAGGAAAAATGGAGAATTATGGCTTCCGAAACTCATGAGGTTTTAATTTTGGTGAATTTTTAGTTTGTGGCTGCTTGCTTCATTTAACTTTTTTAATTATCAGGTTCTGGATGCACCATCGCTTCAAGACGACTTCTACTTGAACCTTGTGGATTGGTCATCACAGAATGTACTTGCAGTTGGACTCGGCAGCTGTGTTTATTTATGGACTGCAACAACCAGCAAAGTAAGTTTTTTAGTTCTAATTTGGTTGATAACTAAAAGAATGTTACCTTTAAATTGTTTTGACATTGTTTCGTGATGTTATCAGGTGACCAAGTTGTGTGATTTGGGGCCTAACGACGGGGTGTGCTCAGTTCAATGGACCCGAGAGGGATCATATATATCTGTTGGTACTAGTCTAGGAAAAGTTCAGGTACCTTTTTTTTTTCAAGTACCATTTCGTTTCCTTTTTATCTCTTTGAAATAAGAAGCATTAAACAAGCACCGGTGTGTTATATTAGGTTTGGGATGGGACTCAGTGCAAGAAGGTTCGGACAATGGGTGGACATCAGACAAGAACTGGAGTGTTGGCATGGAGCTCACGCATATTATCATCCGGTAGCAGAGATCGTAACATACTTCAACACGATCTTCGTGTCCCAAGTGACTACATTAGCAAGCTTGTTGGCCATAAATCAGAGGTAAAAGATGAATCTTGGTCAAGATTTCTTCATAAACTCCAGTTCTACTAGTTTATGCCATTTTTACCATATTCATTATGTAGTAAGTATAGTTTATCCAAGATAAAAATGTGAGCTTTGTGAATTAACTCTTTATGAATATTGTAGTTAGTTATGTGGCGTGAAATCTTGATCATATAGTTTTTAAACTGCTCATAGTTCCATTCGGTTATGCCAATTTACAGTTTATAGTATGGTTATAAGTATGACCCATATGAAGAAATTTGAGCTTTACAAGTTTAATACCCTTTTGAGCTTATTTAGGTTATGTGGGATTAAATGATCTCACGAAATCTTTGAAGCTAAGTTCTGCCAGTTTATGCCATTTTCATTAATAAATGTGACCCATAAGATTAAATATGAACTTTATGAATTATATCTTTATGGATATGGTGGTTATTTTAGGTATGTGGGCTTAAATGGTCTCATGATGATAGAGAACTCGCTTCTGGTGGAAACGACAATCAGCTACTAGTTTGGAACCAGCATGCTACACAGCCTGTTCTGAAACTGACGGAGCACACAGCTGCAGTCAAGGCGATTGCATGGTCGCCTCACCAGAGCAACCTTTTGGTTTCTGGTGGTGGCACTGCAGACAGATGCATTCGGTTTTGGAACACCGCTAATGGGAACCAACTGAACCATGTTGACACTGGGAGCCAAGTGTGCAATCTAGCATGGAGCAAGAATGTGAATGAATTAGTTAGCACTCATGGGTACTCCCAGAATCAGATTATGGTGTGGAAATATCCTACATTGGCTAAGGTAAACATATAATCAATCGTGTTTTTTATCTTTAAATTTATGTATGTATCGATTTGTGCCTTTTAAGATTGTTATTAATGGAGTAATGGTATATATAATAGGTTGCAACTCTAACTGGACATAGCATGAGAGTATTGTATCTAGCAATGTCACCAGATGGTCAAACGATAGTGACTGGTGCCGGGGATGAAACTTTGAGGTTTTGGAATGTTTTCCCATCTGTGAAATCTCCGGTATGTATGCTTTTTCGTCATCACAATCACATTGTGTTTTCAAAATGTGAAGAGTATGGTTGTATTACTTGTATAACTGGATGTTGCACTTTCAGGCTGCTGTAAGGGACTCTGGGCTGATGTCATGGGGACGAACTCATATCAGATGATAAAAAGTAGACGAAAGCATGGATTATATCGTAAATTATACAAGTCAACGGCTGTTTCATTCCCAATCGTAAATTATACAACTCAAAGGCTGTTTCATTCGCAATCATAGACAGTATATACATGCATATAACTTATACATGCATAGACAGTATATACATGCATATAACTTATACATATTCTCTATGGTCAAATTATTTAATTTAACATAAATATGAACATATTTTCCTTATTTATAACCATAATTTCGATTCTTTTTCCATTTTTTGTTACTTTCCCTTTATCATCTTAGCACTTGTTGTTGATGTTCTTTATTTTTTATTTTTCCAAAATCTCACTTGGCAATTTTTCTTCAAAGAACTAGAATAGAACCATGTCTGTGCCGTGATCAGAAATGTTGATAAATATTGAAAAATACAAACCATAAATCTGAAACTTAAAGTTTATTTAGTGATAATGGCCACAGAGGCTGTTGAGTGTCAGGTATGAACTCTGTATTGTCAAGCTATTTAGTGGCCTTAAACTCTATTAAATCGCCTCTCTTTTTTGACCTTAATATGTGATTACACCATTTGGAAACAAGCTTTGAGTTGTGCAGAAACCAACTAAGTGCATATTTGGTGAAATCGTCCTCGATAAAGAATTAGTACGACCTTGGTGTCGACATGAACAAACGAGTCTTTGTTGTTGTAATATGAGTCTCTCTAGAGGGAGCTCTTTGACCTCTCTCTAGATCCGAGAGATTTCTCCGGTTTCTTCTTCGGCATTGCGTTGTCGAGAATATTTTTGAAGGGTAAAACCCTAGGCCGGAGGTCCTTTCGGAAGCAGCCTCTCTACCTTTAGGTAGGGGTAAGGCTGTCTACATCTTACCTCCCCATACCCTGCTTATGAGGGATTTGGGTACCGTTGTTGTTGTTGTATATAGAGCAAAAAAAACATAACTAGTTCAATGGAACTTTGTGAAAAGATCAATTACATTCATAACTACTTTTGTTAAGTTACATATATGTTGCCAACATAATAACATAGAGAGCAAAGTGTACAAGCAAACACTGGCAAGCGAATTTGACGACACACATGATGTTTTGTTAATAATCGTGATCGCATGAAATGTGCTTTTTTTAAGCTAATTAACCTGATTTCTAAACCCAGCCAGCAAATGGCATAGTTCATAACTACTTTTCCTTCATGAAAGGGTGTTTTCCGCCAAAACACCATTTTTTTTATCCTATATAAAACATCCGCGCTATGTGGTGGAAGTAAGGGCCAGTTTCTTTTTTTAGTTATTAAGTGCCGAGTGTATTAAGTGACTGAATGTATAAATAATGTCTGTATGTATTAAGTAATAAATAGGTAATTGATGATTATTTTTGTTTATTAAGTCAAAAAAAAACATGATATTTGACTTAATGTATTAAGTTCTTAACTATTAAGTCTATTAAGTAAAAAGTAAACAGGGCCTAAGTATTATTTCTTAGTGGTATTCAATAATTTTTCTTATGGTGATTATCGCAGGTGGTTTAATAGTGGAGAAAATACCGTGATTTTATAACACTCATCTTTTTGAAAAAAAAATTCGATAGATTATAAAATAATATTAATAATAGTTTTCTTTAACCTAACATATAATTATTGACAATACTTTATTTGTGTTTTAAATTGCGGAAAAATTCATTTAACTTTTATAAGAAATGTTTGTAAATTTCATAATTAAAATTTAAAAAATATAAGTTAAAATAAACTAAATGAGTTAATTGTAGAATTGGAAAGTTTGACTAAATGTATAAGTAAGTTCTATTTATGATTTAAGTTGCAGAGGTATATTGGTATTTCAACTTGACTTGCGGAAATGACTTTGAACACGTCGCCATGACCCACCAGCTTATTAAATGGATTAGATTTGGGTTTATTAAACGGATCGGATTTGAGTTGAGATATAAACACGTCAACTAACAATCCGTCAATCCGAACATGACCCGTTAATGGCTAAGGTTGTAAACAAAGCGAACAGGCAAATTGCAAATTAACTAATATACAGTTGGAAACTTTACAATGTAAAAATATCCAAATTTTTTAGAAAAAGTTATAACTAGTTCAAGAAAAAAAAGTATAAATATCATATGAATATAAATACATGAACATAAGCTTACAAACGTTTATGAAAAAACTATCGAACATTCACGAACATAAATGAACGAACGAAATGTATTCATATTCGTTTATTTAACTAGAAAAACAAATTTTTCTTTTCATATAAACGTTCAGTTACTTTACGGTTCCATTTGCGCCACTAATTATTACTTGTTTCCCATTCTCTTAAAAGGTGTTTAAGTAGTTAGGTATGAATCATGTCATAAATCAACTTCATAAGAGCATCGATAATGGCAAGTTTATGTTACAAGTTCATGGTAAGTTGGAGGGTCTAAAAGAAAAAAAAAAAGAAAAAAGAAAAAAAAAAGAAAGAGGATCAATGTTATAAATTACCTAATATATGATAAAGGCTGTCAATAAATAAAAAGATTGTACATTTTATATAAAAGAACCACTTTCTATTTTATGATAAAAATACAACAGTTTTATGCACGCTAATGACAGCCCAATCATTAGTAAAACCCAATTTATAATGAGGTTCGTGCATATAGATGGAAAGAGGATGAATTTTAGTTAGATCTATCCTTTATTTTCACTATTTTTATATATTTCATAACGATAAAAAAGGAAAAGGGATCTAGTTATTGATTTTTATAGAGTTTATATGAGTAAAAAATTTTTTTATGAAAGTAATGGCTTGTAAAAATATGATTTGTCTATGATTAAATATTGATGCTATGAATTTGATAAAGTGCATAACAATACATACGTTTTTCGAGCATTTCAAATGAGAGATTGATGAAAAGTTTTTGTTTATTAAGAAAGTTGTTGAAAAGCTTTTTATCATTCTTCAAAAAATGATATACACTCTTAAATTAAGAAAAAAACTTTTGAAAATTATGTAATATATAAAATGATATAAAAAAAGAAAAAAAAATCTCCTATAATTAAATGGAAGATTTACATATATCAATTTATCAGACATAATTATATATTTGTTAAAAATTGGATGATCTTGAATCAACAATGATAACAATCAACAAGAATAATAATACAAAATCATAATACGGCAAAAAAGCCGTATATGTGTATTGATCCATCTTACAACAAATAGGGTTAGACCCTTATATAATGTATGTAAATTTGAGGACTAAGTCTAGGGTAAAGTAGTCAATGTATATTTGTGCATAACACTCCCCCTCAAATATACATTATTATACATTATATACCAATTGTTTTGTTGTTTAAGACATTAAAAACCAACATCACGAGATATTTGACGGGATGAAATCGGGATCAAAGAATCAAGAAATTACAAGAGACAATTCGTGCTGATAACGTGTTAAAAATTGGATGATCTTGAATCAACATTGATAACAATCAACAACAATGATAATACAAGATGATAAAGAGAGAATAGAGGAGGCAGCAGAGAAAGCCGTATATGTGTATTGATCCATCTTACAACAAATAGGATTAGACCATTATATAATATATGTAAACTTGGGGACTAAATCTAAAGGTAAAGTAGTTAATATATATTTGTACATAACGATATTTCCTTAAAATATAATATTTCAATGTATAATATATAATACTCCTAATGCATGTTTTGGACCTTGGGATATAGATGCTCTTGAAAGGGTACGAGAAAAGGAGGGGGGAAAATGTTGATTAGATGACGTGAAGCAGACGAAAAGGATATAGTATAGTATATTATTACGATACGATATTTATAGATCTACAACTTCAATTAAAAAGTTGCAATTTGCATTCCCAATAACGTAAGAGACGTGTTTTATTGGATCAGATCAGACCATTCTCATTAAATTTCACAACTAACCTTTTTGTCTTTGTTTCATTTTTTTTTCAAATTTTTATTTTACTTTATTAAGGGTTAACTCGACATGGCAAATTATTTTTGGGTGATAGTAGCGATCTAGCCGAACTTTGCCTATGATAGCCGGTGGTGGAGCCACCATGTAATCAGGGTGCCCCGCGTCACAAACTTTTGGATCCGTCACTGGTTTCAGTCATTTATTGGTATCTTTATTATGAAAAAACATGACTATTTAGGCTTCTCTGTAACACCCCAAGATTTTAATATTATAAAATAACCTACTTTTGTAGTTTTATCCTTAAAATAAGTTCCTAGTAATTATTTTTGAAATGTGGGATTTAATTAGTTGGAGCTTTAGTGGATAGCGGGTATAATATCCCTCATATTTCAATAGTGCCGTGGCAGTTTATGGGAATGCCAGCCCTCATTTTTGTGGTTCATAATACCACTTCCTCTTTATCACTCTCATTTCTTTCTTATCTCAATCTTTCTTTCTTTCATTTTTATCAATTGGAGGAAATTGTTAATACCATTTCATAAGTAAGATTATTTCAAGGAAATTCTTAGTAATATCAAGACTTCTATTTCATATATTCTTAGTGATATTAATATTTCATTTCCAAGGATTTTTAGTAACATCAAAGTTGGGATTTGAGTGTGTGTGAGTGTGTGTTGACACACATAAAGAAGAAGAAGAAAAGAGTGGTGATGCAATAGGGATATTGTTGATACAATTCTAAGGTAACATCTTTTCTTAATTTCTATTTGAAATTTTAGGGTTCATAGTAGGCATGAGCAAAAATCCCAAAATACTGAAACTGAACCGGTACTGAACCGGTACCGGTACCGAATATTTGGAGATTTCGGTTTCGGTACCAACCGGTTCGGTACCGGGAAAACCGAATTTGTACCAAATACACGATGCATGAAATCTGATGCACAGATGATCGCTACGGACTTATGAAATCCTCTTATCTGGAAGCCGCACATGAGAGCTCATTTCACTCACATAAAAAATATGTGGATTGGATCCGATCCTCCATTATTTTATCTATCTTATTTTACACGAAGGAACATGGCCTCTGATGTGTGAAATCTAGTTTAATAATTTATAAACAAGGACGACCTAATACCTGACTACTACACACTCTCGGGCAGTGTACCCGTTCGTATGCAATATAGCTAAAAGTAAGTCCGGGATCGAACTCAGGAACTATATTATCAAGGAAAACTTGCGAATTAAAATAATACTAAAAGAAACGTT
>JAOEHQ010048460.1:0-10198 GCA_025447715.1 Asclepias incarnata
ATGTTTAAATACTCTTTGAAGTATATGATTGAATGAATGGTACCATATGTGTTTTAGACGTAAGGTAAAGTATAAAGCGATGGTAAGACGGTATCATAGGCTTTATACCCTTGCCTTACCAGTTTTGCCCTCCAATGTATGTTTGTATGTATGCAAGTTTATTCACTAAGCATGTAGCTTAATGTTTTAATGTTTCACTTTTTAGGCGGTTCCCGAGTTTGATTTGATTAGCTTGAAGTGAAGTGGATTGTGAAAGCGATCGTGAAGGTATATGGCCATGTATGAAAGAAATGGCGATTTGGTTTATAGACATAGATGACCTTTGACTTTGGCTCATGGTATAAACTTGTGTTTTTTGGTATTTTGATATTGCAAGTTTAGTGTCAAAGTCATTGAAACTTAATGTATGTAATGTAATGTCATTTTAGTCATTTTGGGTATGACGGGTAAATGACCCGTCCTTAATGTAATGGTTGTTTTGAAGAAAGTTCTTTGTTGATCAAATTATGATTTCTGCAGTGTGTTGGTCTTTTTGGAAGGTTATAAATGGATTGGTTTGGTTTGGAAATGTTTTAGTGTTTGTTTTGGTGTACTGCAGGTCTTCACGGCCGTGAGGAAACTTCACGGGCGTGAAGCCCTGTATGGAGAAGCTTCACGGGCGTTAAGGTTTTCACGTGGCGTGAAGCAATTTTGTCTGTCACGGCCGTGAACAAGGTTCACGGGCGTGAAGTGTGAAAACTCTTCGAATATGGATTGAAACTCGCCGAGTTGTGTGAGTAACTCGCCGAGACTGTTTACTAACTCGCCGAGTTGGGTTATTATTTCGCCGAGTCAATGAAAAAATAAATAAAATTTTTTTTATGTCTTTTCAAGTTGAGTCGTTTCACTTCAACTTCATCGTCCTCACTATCAGGGACATCGTGAGGCACTTTAGTCTTACTATCTTCTTGATGCCCTTGACTAGAGCCACCAACATCAAACCCAAACTTATCCACACCTCCTAGACCGAGAAAACATTTTTTGTAGCTATTGATTTGTTCCTTGAAGTACTTGCTTCCCCTTTATTGCAGCGGTTAGAATCAGTGGACTGATGTGCTCATGTGCCTCGTTTGGGTTTTCATCTACACTCTTCACCACAGACGCACCCCTTTCTAGCTTGTTCCCTTTTTGAGATAATCAGAAAATTCATTTCACTTACTTTAATGTATTTTCTTATATTTAGATATATTTAAGGCTTCTAAAAATGAAATAAGATTCTTACATCATAAATATCATTTTAGACTTTAAAACATATTATTTTTAGTATTATGTAATACTTTTGAAATTGGTAATTTGGTATGCTACACCAATATTACTAATAAAAGTAATGAATGAGAATACTTAAATTTCATGTCTTATATATTTAAGGATTCATACATACTATATTATAGTAATTTTTACGGAAAAAATCTTTAATATTATTTATTGGTCATTCAAATATTTATAAATCGTTACACTTTCTATGTATCCACACTGAGAGTATATATTATCTTCTATACTACTATATAAAAATTCTACATTTTTTTTGTTGAAAAGTTAGATTTTTTCTATATGCAAAATTATCACTCTACCCTTAATGAATTAATTTACATCACCAGTCTCTTATATTCTAAAATATCTCCACTACTCCTTTTACATCAATTACCTACATCAATTACATACACCACTCAACGCCGCCACCACAACCAACAGTCGCCCCCACCACGCCTCCATCACCATCAGTCGCCGCCACTACCATACCGTCGTCGCATTATGTGGGTATCCCTATAGTAATAATAAAAGAATTAACCCATTTAGATTCATCTAAGACCATATCCAATGTTAACACAAATTATTGAGGATCATCATGAAACGGAAGAAGTTATGTAAAAATGTAAAATTGGAAGAAAACACTAAATTGTGAAATAACTTTAAGTGGAGATGAAAACAAAAAATTAATTTCAAATCTTTCTTGTTCGATTTAAAGAAATCAAAGACAAAAAAGCTCATTTTAAATTTCGCATGACACTATTAATAGAACATTTTTGAAAGCTATATAGGAAGTCTAAAAGTTAGAAAACTTGTACCATCCATTGTATGTTTTGAACTTAGACTAGTGGGAGGGAGTGAGGCGACGGATCAGTCAAGCCGCCCATAATTCGCCCTATGTCGCCCTTCACACCGCCCCCAAGGGTGTTCTTGGTAAAAAAAAAGGGCCCCGACTCAAATAAGTTGCCCCCTTTTTTTTTTAAATTTGTGAACCAACGGTTCTTTTTGAACAAACGACTAGTTTTCAATTTTTTTCCTCCTCCAACACTATTATATAAACTATATTTTTTTTTATATAAAATTCATACCATTTCTCTACACTTATATTACCAATACTTATATCTAAAAACTATTATGGATCTCAACGAGTCTTCGTTATCATCATCCGCTAGCGAGGATTCTACTACTACCGGCTTGGACGAGAACGATGACGAAGTCGATAGTATGGTTTCTTTGACAGTTAATCGAATATTGCAAGCCGCAGAAGAAGAGGAGGATGAGGTACCCGGACCTTCGTTTAAAAGAAGAGTAGTATTTATACGTCGGCGTGTAGAGGCACAAGAGCGGTTGATGCGTGATTACTTTGCTGACGAACCGGTATACAACGCGAGATATTTTAGGCGACCCTTTCAAATGAGTAAGCATTTTAGGCGACACTCCCCAGAGTTTTATAGTCATTGTAATAATATTAGTTTATTAGCTTTTAACGTTATTTGTTATTTTGTATATATATATATATATATATTTAAAGTTAATACTACATCCACACATAATACACATAATATTTACTCCTATATAAAAGAACAACCCTTGATCTTCTCAAATGATGATTTGAAGTGACTATTTTACCCCTGTCTTTTTATTTCCTATTTCCATCCCATTATTGATATACCAAAAATACCCTTAATGAAATATTTTACAATATGTATCCCTCAACTCCTAAAATAATTACACAACCTCTATTTTACATCAATTACCTTTTACATCAATAGCATACACTACTCGCCACCAGTCACCACCGGTCGCCTCCACCACTACACCGCCGTTGCCGCATTATGCAGACATCCATCTAGTATTTATAAATTTACCTATCATGAAACTTAAACCCACAACTTTTATATCTATACAATTATATAAAACATCAACTCTATTTTTTATACTACATGAGCTAACGTTTAAATGTGTTATAGATAATATTATCATAATTTTAACCATTATTCTTTGTACGTTGACGCTAGACAATAAATTTTGCAATCCTATCAAATACTTCGGTATGACTTAGATAGTTTTACAATTGATTGTTAAATCAAGTACTTCTTATCATGTCAATAAACTAGACGGATGTCGCGCGATACAGCAACGATAATGGTAACGGTGGCGGTAGCAACGGTGTAATGGTGGTGGCGACATGTAACACCCCACCTGTGACGGAAACGTGAGATGCAACTCAAAGGACATTGCACATGGATATTACATAGAGAGATTACATGATTTCATATAAGGCTTCAAGTTGCACAAATAATCCATAAATACAACAATGATTCCCATGCAAGGGAAGACAATCCAAGGCATCAGGCCCGAGTCTATCCTCTATATGCATCAACCAATCCTTAAGTCCAGCTAAGGCCATCAACTTCTAAATCTTCCAATCAACTCCAGATACCTGAAAAGATACTTGAAGCGTCAACACAAGGTTGGTGAGTTCGTAGGTTTAGTTCACAAAAATCAAGTTTTGCCGCGACGTTGATTCACAATATTCATATATATATATATATATGTAAGTTAATTAAATTCTCTGAAACGAGTGTATAAAATCGTAATTTATACATAAATATATATAAACATAAAATGTTCAATTTGAATCAACAAATATAAAACTTGAGTATAAAGTAGACGAGCCAATATAAGCTTACCAAATGTTTTTCCACATTGTTAACGGTTAACTTATATATGTAATCACGTATATGGACTTACGGTTCGACAACCTGCCTTACCTTCTCTTGAATCCAACCATCTCATGGTATGTGGTCTTACGGTTCAACAACCTGCCTTTGGATCCATTCAGAAGGAAATTGAACACACAGAAATAGTCACACCGAAATAACCACACATAAACAACCACGCATAAAATCCACACAAGAAAATCCGCATAACGATTTACCTCATACAATATACCATAATACGATTCATCTCAAACGATCTACCAAATACCGATTCATCTCAAACGATCTACCAAATACCGATTCATCCCAAACGATCAACTACATAACGGTTCCATCTCGTAGCAACCTATCTCATAATGATCTATCGTATACCGATCCTTCACATAACAATTTCATCACATTCGATTTACCTCACAACGATCTACCCTATATCGATTCACCACATACAATTTATCCTATTAATCAAGCTTATTGTATTACGTCTTATTGATCATATATCATGTAATACATCTCATTTATCATGTTATCGCATTCGAAACTTACGCTTTCTTATTCAATTTACGCTTATACTCAAAAGTATATATAACATAGAAAGCATGCATACGAAAATATAATCTTTGTCTACGGCAAGTAAACAACTTAAAAACAATTTAAGTATTTTTTCACCCAAAACATGATAAAAAGGGGCTACGAAACTCACCTGAGACGTAGGCTAAGTATCGACCGTTTGTACAATAAGTCCTTAGCTCGAAAAATTCCTCACGTCAAAGTCTCTTATCCACTTATCAACCACATCTAAACCAATAATAAGTTAATCCATAAGTTCTCGTTCGCGATATAATTAACTTATCTAAACTAGTGCTCCTAAGAAATGCCATTGAAACTCGTTTTATAAGTCCGTCCGTTCGTTAAGGTTTATCGAAAAGTTTCTTAAATCACATAATGTGTTGCTTTTAAACCTCATTTCAATTCGTTAAGTCTGTTTAGTCAAGTTTAGTCTTTCAAAACGTTTCGTTAAATGTTTAACCATCTAGTCCTTCGAGAGCGTTTTAAAAAGACAAGGAACGAACAACGGACACCCGAAAACGTACGAAAAGTCAAACTTCAGTCTAAGAGCGTGTTGACCAAGTCAACAGAAGTCAAGTTCGTGCTACAGTGCTAAGTTCGTGTGATCTTGGAATGCCAAGTGCGTGCGCACTTGGCTGCGATTTTAGCCAAATTCGTGTGAGGTTTTGCAAGGTTTTTCGACTCCAAAACGACTAGGTTTTTACATAGACGTGTAGTACAATAGCTAGGGAACATCGAGGAACGATAGATTCGAAAACAAGAAGTTTTGAAGCCTTAAAGTCGTGCCACGCACTTGGACACCCAAGTGCGCACGAGGTTGCATTTGAGCAGCGTTTTTGGACTAAAAATTGATGAAAACGACTCGTTTTTGGTTTAGAAATCGACCCAAGTGATAGATCAACATATTCTCTAGAGTTTTGATGCGAAAAACAACCCTAAACGTTCATTTTTAAGGCTCTAAAACCGAGGACAGCCCTATGGGCGATTTTGGAAAGTTGTTCATCAAAAATAACGAAATTCATGGCATTTGTAAGAGGAATCGATCTATAGATTAAGTAAAACACTTACTAAACGTACCACAGACGAGATTGGATCGAAGATTTACAAGATTCTAGAGAGAGAAAGTAGTGAGAGAAAGTGAGCACTTGGAAATGATAAGAAATGGAAGGAAAGGAAGTATTTATACTCCCACAAGGCTCTCGCAAGACTTTATAGTTTCTCTCGGAAAACGATTCGTTTAAAGATACGTCATGACCCGAGATTCATAAAAACATTTAAATATCTCAAATGAGTAAATTTTTCGATTACCTTCGCAACGACTATAAATACGACCAAACTTGACGATTAAAACACATTTAGTTTTTATTTTAAAACATTTTACATTTTAACTTGGCATTTCTAAGCAATTAGTAATCTCTTATGAATCCGTAACCGCACTACCATCATCAATCATTTCCACTCAAAACTTGAATGCTAAAAAAAAAACTCATGGTAACTCGATTCTCGATTCCCACCATAACCATTCACAGAAAAACTCCGTTTAAATTCACTTAATAAACAAAATTTTACGTCATGGGACCATCGAAGTCATTATTCAAGATTATAAGAGTTAAATTTTAAGATCTTCATTCAACTGACTTCGAATTAATTTTTGGCTAAGCCGGACGCTCCGGTGACGGCTGTCACAAAATAAATTAAGTTTCATTGAATCTTTTTTTCTTTTTAAAAAAAATAATGTAACAAATTTCGTTATCTTCCCAATTATTAAATCACATGTGATAACCATCATAAAAAAATCATCGAATGCTACTGATAAAAAATATTTAGTCCTGACGCACTAGACGAATACAATGTGATAATGATTATGACAGTGTCCTTTAAATTAGATAATCTTCCAAATTCAAACAAAGACATATGTGAGATTATTGTTTAAAAGAAAGATATACTCCATAATAAGAAGGGGATAATCTTCAAAGCCATAGCTCAAGTTTTTTATTTTTAAAAAAGTGTGGATCATTCGTCACAACGTATGGTCTTGGTTATGTTGTTTTAACCGGTTCCACGCTAGATAGCCTTTTCATCTTCAATACCTGATAGGAGGAAAAAAGTCTTACTAATTCGTCCAAAGACACGACTATTAATAGGGAAAAACCTTTACCCTTTAAGACTCGAACCAGGGATACCTCAAACCAAGCCCTCACGGAGAGACTCTTTTGTCATCCGGCTGTTAACCCATTGGCCCATAGCTCAAGTAACTGGCCTGGGAAAACGAAGATGAAAGCAAAAGGTGTCGTTTTCCTCTTTTAGTATTATTCTATTTGGCTGTTCGAAGAAAAAAAAGTATTGTTCTCTAGGCTTTGCTTCTACTTCCGATCTTGGAATCTTGATTTTCACTTTCACCCCTTCTTTCTTTTTCTTTTCCCGATATCCCCTCTTCTTTTTCTTTTTGTCTCACAAACTGTCACTCTCCAATCTATCCATCCATCCATCAACTTGGGATCAACCAAAAGTAACAACAACCAATACTATCTTCTCTTCTTTTCTAGCATATTTTTGTCTCCATTTATTTTTGTCTCCATTTTTGTCTCCATTTATCTCCATTTTTGTCTCCTATCTCCCCATTCAATTTCAAATACCAACATTTCTTTGAAATATATAAAAATATATACTCACATGTATAACTAGTAATAAGGTAGTATAATTTACTCTTGACACTTAGAATGTCATGATTTACATTCCATATAAATATATAATGTGCAAGTAAAACGTCCTCTCCTCATAATTCCGATACATTCTCACTTCAGAGGACTCGTTTTAACGAAATAGTTCTTGAAAATCGAATCACTAATAAGGTGGTCTAGTAATTAAGCATCCTGTTTAATCACAAAAAGTCTTTTGTTTGAAATATCTCTAGCTAAACATCTTGAGATGGTTAAGAAAATAGTTGAAAACGGTCACAGGGATACCTCAATTAAGCCGGATACAACTGAATCAATTAAAAGAAAAAAAAAACTCGTCATTTCAAGATAAACCGAACACTGAATACCTCATCCGTTTAGTTCTTAAAAATCGACACCCCGATGATTTTTAGTTTGATTATTGTCATATATAACAAATTACCTAAAAAGCACAAGATTCCCACATGTTCCTTCGGTCCTTCCTTGAATTGAATTGAATAAGTTTATAAAATGGAGTATTAAATTATTCACATCTTCCTTGTAATCATTGCAAAAGAATATCTAACAAATTTATTCCTTCCTGTTTTAACTTTATGAATATATTTTGGATGTTGCTAAATACAGTCCTATAGACTGTAGTTAAGATACATAAAATAGTTATATGCTTACCATAAAATTCAAGGGATGGACTTTTGATATGGAATGTATAATTTTTTTATACACGTTAACTACAACCCTTAGAGCAGTATTTAGCATTCTCCTTACATTTTTAGCCATTTTATTATCTATAATATAAAATACTTAACCAGCAATTAAACAATTTTTTAGATTAGGCCCTAAATCTTCTGAAACAAAATTGATTGAGACGTTAAATATAGTTCTGTTTTACACGACAAGACCAAATCAAAACGACATGTTTCTTGAGATAAGTTGATATGTATCTAGACTTTTATTCATTAATGTAGGAAATAAAGCTAATTTGGACTGATAGTTTCACTTTTGTATGCAATAAGCTTGTCAAAAGTTATTAACGTATCGAAACCGAAAATGAATATGAATATATCAAGAATTTGTCGAACAAATCTAGCAAATTAACCCGTTAGCAATTGCACAATTCGTGCGAAAATGGGTCGTTTCATAAACTGGAAGTTCCTCACATTCTTTCAGAATAGACAAGTGATCAAGCTCGAATAAGTCCGAGCTTGTATCACTTGTCAGATCATCGTCATTATAATCATCTTCTTCATCTTGGTCATCGAAGTTTTGAGACATCGACGACGTTACATGGACCTTCATAAAATCCTTTTCGTCGCAAATAATTTTTTCACCACATGGACGACAATCTTCACCAATGATTACACTAATTGGGTAAAATCTAACCGTCCTTCGGATCCCATTGTTAAGCTTTTCCCTTGTTCGTGGAGAATTTTTACTTAAACATGATCTTGTAAATGAAGAAGCCGAAGAACAAGTAGACCCATGTGTCGATTTTGATGTTGTTTCGATCTTTTTATGATCATTCGAATCTCTCGGTTTCTTGAGATGATGCCCATTTGTAAAAAGAGAGTTGAGAAATGTCGTTAGCCGGCCTCCTGGTGAAATTGGTTGCCTTACTTTCTTCAAATTTGCGTAAATCTTCAATGCTCGAGCTTTCGACTTAATTAAACCCCCATGATCAACTCTAGTTTGGTTATTATCTGGACAATAACCAAACTCTATATGTTGATCATGTTTTTTATTATCTTTTACATGTTTTGGTCTGAAAGGGCCAAAACATGAAGGTTTCTGTGGCCTGGACTCATAGAAACCCAATGAGTCAGAGCTCGAATCAGATGAGCTCAAGACAGAACCAAAGAAAAACGGGTCATTATCAATTACCGATTTTCTATCAGAATCCGGTAATGATGATGACCTTTTTCTATGTGTCAAGTTTTTCGCGTTCGCTATCATCTCCACCCATTTTTGAACCAGAAAAGCTCGCCGGAGACTCGCTATTCCTTCATCTTCCACCGCACTACTTCCTCTTCCTCTACAACCCCCTCCACTGACGTTGCCCTTTTTCTTTATAACATTATCTTCCCGGAGCTTAAACTCGCCGGATTTTTCAACACCGGAATCCATTGAACAATAAATTTCATCAAGAAGACTTGAAGAAAAAGATGGGTTTTGTGTATTTTGCCTTGAATTGCTTTGAGTCACAGACTTATGATTCCAACCATACATTATATTATATTATATTATATTATAGTAATTCTGAGAATGGAAAATATATAGATATAGAATTTGTATAGAGAGACAGAGAGAAAAAAAAAAGTGTTATGAAATGAAATAAGATGATGAAGAGGGTGTAAAGACAAGATTTTATAACTGCGCGTGCATGGTGTCAGGGTGATCGGAAAATTGAAAATTCCTTAAAGATTACTGATTGATTACGACATGACAAAAAAGTAACATATTTTATATATAAAAAATATATAAATATATGGACAGCATATCGGTTACTTCACTTTTCCTAAAATAGCTCAAGACTATTTTTATATCGCCACCCTTTTAAAACTTTAAAATATTATATAGTAACGTTAATACCCATATAATGTACGGATTAACTATATATCGTATGATTGATTTTGGTGTGTATAGAGATAATAAAAATTGAACATGCTCCATCACATGCATTTGGTCTCTCAAATGGTAGCTTAAAAAATATATTAAATATCTATATGGTTAGTTGATAAATGTAATAATTAAAAATTAAAAAACTTAAACTTATAGTTTAAATGGGACACATGTCGTTCAAAGAAAGCGTCGTGTGTCTTATCAAGGATGTTTCTGTTGGTCCTGATCGTTTGGTCAAAGTGTTTAAACTTGTAAACAACAACTTAATGAAAATTAAGAACACACGTTAATTTTCAATGGGAATTCTTTATTAAATGAATAAAAAGA
>JAOEHQ010048461.1:0-10198 GCA_025447715.1 Asclepias incarnata
AAATTTTTTTTATATATATATATATATATATATATATATATATATATATATATATATATAGTGGTACCCGCACAATGCTGCGACGGTGGAGGTGGGGGCGACGACGGGTTGTGTAGGTAATTGATGTAAAGGGGATAGCGTATGTATTTTAAGAGTTAAGGGATAAATGATGTAAATAAATGAGAGAGTATATTGGTCATTTCACATATCTCAAAAGTGTAACTTTTCAACATGAGGTCTATAATTTTTATATAGTAGTATAGATACTTAACTTGATACAAATCTATTAACAAAGAATGACGAACTATGCATCGTGAATATGAAGAAGCAAATATCATGTATTCACGTATTTTAGGGTTCTTTATTAAATTGGGGGTAAAAAGGTAGATAGGCTCAATAAATTTATAAATGATATTGTAAATATTGTAATATGTAAACTATATATTAAAACTATCACCAAGGTCTAGTAGTTAGACGTCTTGACGTTTCACAAGAGGTTTAAGGTTTGAATCTTTTTAAGAAAACTTCTTGAGGGTGGTAAGGGAAACAGATAGGTAATGGTCACGAAACACTCGGTTATTAACGTCGTGTACATCTGAGTCAAATACTCGTCTTCCTCAGATAATTAATCTGAACAAAAAAATCTTATATGTCTACCCATTTACCATATAAACTATATATTAAACAATATACATTTAAAAGAAATGATAAAACATAGCATCGAGCTATATTTAAACGTTATTATATGCATCAAATGTTATACTTTGAATCACAATCTGTAAATATAAGAGGTTGTTGTGTTTAAAGTACAAATTTATTTATGTATATAATTACTTCTTAAACATAATCTTGGAGCTATGTTTATTATTTCTTTATATTTAAATGAAAGAAGACAATTTTTTTTGAACGGTCAACAAACACGAAACCCAGACTTTCATTTGGGATAACCCAATGGCTAAAGGCTACCACTATCATGGTTCAAAGCCTACAGCTGGCCACTATTCAATCTGAATGGAAGCCCGGACCCACCAAAATGTATCAATTTTAGAAAAAATCCTACAATGGCCTAGCCAAAAATTAAACATCCGCATTGTGGATAAAACCTAAATGCCTCATCACTTCAAATGTGAGTCATTGGTATGAAAGAAAACAATTAAGGAAGGATATATACATGACGGGTACTTTGCATTATGTTTCAAGAAGGCATGATGGAGTTGAGAGATGGGTTGGACCAACTTTTGCATTTCTTGTCTTTGGTCTTCATTGTATTGATAACACATGTCACGGAGTCAATTTTTGATTTTGTTATACATACGCCTGATCATTAAATGATCAATCAAAAGGTACAAAAATCATTCATTTTTAGTCTTTTAGAGATATACTTTTTACATTTCTTTTTATAATGAAAATAGATATATAAAGCAATTTTTTTTTGGGTAAACCGTAATATACTCGCCCAAAATTATACTTAAAAACTCAAACATGGATAACTTGTTATCTACTAAGGCCTCTTCCTATCCTGACGCCGTCATCCCCTCGTCTTGATTGTCACATCAGTTTTCTCTATCCAAGACACACCCAAGAACTACCCCTCCCTATCATACCCCCTTCATCATCTCATCCCCAATTAAAAAATAAATAAAATCACACACATACACGCAGTTTGGGACCCACTTTTGCTCGTCTTCTGCTTTCGTAATATGGATGGCCTTGGACGACGACCTTGTATGAACTACCCCTTGCCAATCTCGTCGTTGAAGACGACCAAAATGACGAGGTCATGAATGACCCTTAGGGAACGGCCTAAGTAATAGGTTGTATAATATAATGGTGTGAGCCCCTACTCTACTAACCTTATTTTCAGTAGATAAGACAGAATTATGAATTAAATATATATTTATCTTTTGACTCTAAGAAACTTATGATGTAGTATAGTATCATCATTATCCTAACATCACAGGAGTCAATGTTGCAAACCTCCAAGAAATTCTGTTTAAAATTCCATGCCTTTAGAGAGGTTCAAACTACCCTATAAATATAAATAGAAAAATAATAAACGTGATTAATTTGACACGTTTACAAACATGACTAAAAATTTGATGCTGATATATGACAAATTAATAGTTAAGATTAAGAAAAAGAATGAGTGAAATCCATATGTCAGTATCAGATTTTTAAACATGTTTTTAGACTTACCAAATTAATCATATATATTATTATTCATATAAATATAAGAACAAATTATATTATTGCCAGAATTTCAGGAAGCTTTTCTAGAAATAATTAAATAAATGCACACTTCTGGATTTTAAAGCAAGTATAGATTATTACTATTTTTTAATTCAGGAAAAATACATCGTAGAAATTATTGCTTATATATTAATATTAATTTATACAAATATTCAAAAATTATATATAAACTTACTGCCAATTATAAAGAGTAGTTTGAAACTTGCATGGACTAATTAGAAATATTCAGATCAGGAAGACTATATATAACCTAATCTTGTAATTACTCACACCTATTAAATTAAATTAAATTAAATTACTAGAAACAACTATTTTCAGCATCATACGATAGACAATATAAGTTTTTTAAATGTAATTTGTCAACTGCTAAAACAAATACTCAAACTAGTTTAAGTTCCGGATTTGTTGTTGAGTATGTTCTTGAAGGACACTTGTATTTTCATGTAATGATTTTATTTAATTTTCTTTCTTTATTACTCACAAACTATTTATTTTGTGAGTGAACGTTTTTACATATATAGTTTCGTTGACTTTTGTTTGTAGGCACGACGTCACAAATCAAAATGAGAAATTTCTGTTGTCAAAACATTTATATATAAAAAAAATTAGATGGAGGGAACATTTGATCCCCGATACCTTAACGGTATCCACTCACAACCCGCATTGCTACTGTGCCGGTGAAACATAATAGAGCTATAATCTTAAATATATAAAAATGAACAAAAATACACAAAGTTTACATGGCTTGGTCCATTAGTAGGGGGTTGACAATGGGTTGTAGCACTACAATCCATATCACACTCTCCAACCAATCTTCTTATGTCACCTCATTTTCGTATATTTTCATACCATACTTTCTTATTTCATTGGCAATGGATAGTTGTGCTACAATCCATACCACACTATAATTTCTTTTTCTTTTTATTTTTAAACTAAAATTTCATTAAAATTAAAAACATTACATAAAATATTACTAAAAAAACATAAAAAAATTACATGATACTTCTAAAAAACATTATAAAAAAAATCATAAAAAAATTACGATGCAAAAATAATCACGATGCAATCTTGCTGAAGCGTTGATCCGATTTCGGTTTACTATTTTTCGTGTCGACCTCGCCGTATCGACTTCCTCATCTTCCTTGATCGCATTTGCAAAAACCTCGAGACTACTATCGTCAGACCATTCAAACGGTTCATCTAACAATAGGGTCGAACCAATTTTTTAGCCATATAGAGTGAGTTTTTGTGATATTTAGTGTACAAATTGAGTTGGTTATTTTTGGATGTGTGAAAATGGTGAAGTTGTTTGCATTGTTGTTGTTTAAAATTGAATTGAATTGTATTGTAAAAATTGAATTGTTGTTGTTTGAATGTTGGCCGACTATTTAAAAAAAAAAAAAGTTACCATTGCACTCTAACGGTATACAACGGCTATTTCAAAACCTTCCATGCAGTGCTACAATGTATACCGTGAATCTCATACCACGCCCCATACCGCGTGGTCGGCAAGGGCGGATCCATAATGTAACCACTGGGGGGAATGGCCCCCGATGCCACACAAACATATTCTAGTAAAAGTTTGATTTATAACATTATTAATTCTATTCTGCATGTATTATATTAAGCTTGCCCAACTAAATATATTCATGCCCTCAACCAAATATAAATATACCCTTAAAAAGCTAAATTAGCTGAGATGAGAAGAGTATGCCTATATCTTAAATAAAGCCATGTCAAGTGCTGTATATATAGAAGAGGATAGTGATAAAATTTGTTTCGTTGTCCGATGTGGGACAACTACTTCAAATGCTACCAGTACTACTAATTTGAAAGAGTTTTATTTTTTTTTCCGACGCTCATAAACACATTAGTTGTAAGTATTAGACATACATGTTAACTTACGATTTGGTTTTCGGATATGTTTTTTTGTATAACTTTTAAGCATATTTGATATCAAAATTTATAACTTGAACTTAACCAAATCAAATGGAGAGATTGTAGAGTATAATGTGGCTCCAATGAGTTAGTCTATTTTATTTGGTTCAACAAAAAAGATTTGTAGAGCACTAATGTACACATATAACTTATGTTTTCTCAAGCCATTTTTTTATAAATGCAAGAATTGAATAATACATGAAATGTAGACCACAATAAAGAATAGAAAGCAAGTAACAATAATATTGTTTAGGAATTAATTCGACCCGACCCGTTTTGACATACTAAAATTGATCCGCTCAACCAGTGCTATCCGACCCTCCTTAGTACTTGCCCCCTGTCACAATATTTCCTGGATCCGCCACTGATTACACCCAATGGTAAAAAGTCTTTACAAAAGGTTTATGTAATAATAATAAGTCTTAAAAAAAAACTTTAGAAAAAGACCATTAGAGGTGCTCTTAGAACCTCTGAATTAGGTAAGACCTCATGCATCATCCATTTACCATTCCATAAAATACGAAATTTGTTTAATAGTTGCTAAAGCATATATATATATACCAACGTACTAGGATAACTGTTCAAATTAAATTACGTTAATAAAGGATATAATCATGATGAAATAACTAAAAAAATACTTTTCACATTAGGATAATAGGATGAATCAAATTCCTAAATCAGATATTCCTACTAGTTTCAAACAAATATAATGAAAAAGAATAAATGAATCACATGTACATACTTTTATAAATATATTAATCATCACGAAATTTATATAAAAAAGGACTTTTCACAATTAGGTCAAATAAATTCCTAAAATCAGATTTTCTAATTAATAGTTTCAAACAAATTATACGTATAGATTAAAAAATTGCTTATATATAACAAGTAAACGTTGGATCAAGTGGTTAATATAGTTGCCTCTAGAGACAGAAGTTAAGGGTTCGATCATTACTTCTTGCAAGGAAGGAGTTCCTTTTTTCCCTTTGGTAAAACCTGAAAACAGACTCGTTACCTTAGATAAGGATAAGACTGTAAAAATCTCAATCTTCCCCATAAACCGTCATAGACAGTATCGAGTGTTACTTACTAAAAAAATGCTTATATGATTTGCATGCCACTCACAATTTGGTATAGTGGTACGAGAATGATGAAATGGATTGGTTGGTCATAAGTCACCGGTTCAAACCTGACCTACGTCAGGTTTTACCGTGCAGTAGACTTTCGAGCGACGTGTTATCTTGAAATTGGAGATTGTGGGGTTGTGCTACCCAGTGTTGTCTGCGTTTTATGGATACATAGAGTTGCTTTTCGCCAATTGGATTGCTCCGAATACCCGGACTTTATTCATTAAGAAAAAAAAAATGAGAGATATTTGCAAACTTATAAAGTGGGCAAAAGACCTATTCTACATGTGTATGCAGATATATGCTACTTATTGCATATGCTAAGGGGAAAATGGTGGATTTACCATAAATACCCAATATAATGAAAATATGATTAGGGTAGTCTAAGAATGAGAATTTATGATAATGTACAACTATGAATGTATAGTTTCCAAGTTGTTGTTGTAACACTACTTCACACCAAACAAGAGAGTGAACAATAATGGATTTAGTCCACTAGTACGTTTGAAACACCAACAGACTCATTTAAATCTTCCATTTTATTTTCTTCTTATTGTGCTTCATATTACTCATCAAATCATATCCCCATGAATTGTTTTAAAAGCAATTAAACTATCTTCAATCCCACGTTTCATTGAGATATCACTTTGAGTTTCTCGCCAGTTATAGTGAGTTAAACCCTTTAAACCACACAATGGAAACCCTCATATATATACACCACAACCCAAAATAGTTTCTCAAATTTTTGTCTTAAAAGTGCACATATAAATGAGCCACAAGAAAGGTAGCTCAAAGGTTCATGTACCTTTTTCTTGGGAGAAGATTCCTGGGGTACCGAAGTTTATGGCATCGCCTATATGTGCTTTTATTCCTGGGCTAAGTGGCTACAACCGTGAGGTGCAACCGAAGTTATCTCTTCCGTTGCCACCAGGGTTGTTTCGGAAGCCGGTGAGAAGTGTATCTAAAGGGATCTTTTTATGGAAGGAGGATCCTTTTCTTGCAGCTATGCTAGAGTGTACAAAAGATTGTGATAATTTAAAGGGTAAGGGAGAGATGAAAAAGAGTTTTGGTACTAGGGTTCGCAAGAGCAAGTCTTTCTTCTTGTCATGCAAGCATTCATTTGATGTCGAAGAGGGTCACTTGTCGACGAGGCCATCGAGCTTAGGCTCCATTCTTCGTCGTGATCGAGATCAGAATTTGAAACGTTTATAATTAAAACTATGCATGCATGTACACGTGCACGTCCATATATGTCTCGTGAGATCGAGTCGTGTCTTCTAATTATCATTTGCATTAGAGTTTATGATTTACTAGATAATGTTTAAGACCGGCCGATTGTTAATTAAGTAATGGTCATTATGTAACTATTTTCCGACTGATTTTTTATTTAACCAAAGACCAAAGTATATATATTAATTATAGCCTTTTGATTAATCTAGAAATCGATAGAGATGATGAGAAGGTTGATTTTAGTAAACGATGTTACATGTTTGGTAGGGTATCAACAACAATTTCCACGTCTAGAATGTGTTTTGTGGGAATTGGCTTTGTCACTTGAATTCATTACTATATATTCGATTAGTCAAAACACCATTTATCCTTTTTTTTTTCTTCTTGATGTGTATGTATACTAGTAATGTTTATACTTTTTATTGAATATTCTTTTTTTTTAAAATTATTAACATTCTGTCGGGATTCTGTCGGAAATGCATCGATGGATTTCCGACAGAATATTTATTTAATTATTAAATGTTTTTATTTAAAAGTTCGTCGGAGGTCTGTTGGAAACTTTTATACATTTTCGACGGATTTTCGACAGAAAAATAATTGAATGAATATTCTTTTAAATTATTAACATTCTGTCGGAAATCCGTCGGAAATGTATAAAAGGTTCCGACAGATTTCCGACAGATCGACATTAAAAAAACATTTTAAAATAAAGAAAAAAGATACCGACAGATACCTAAATTTCTGTGGGAAATCTATCGGAAACTTTATTAAGCTTCCAGCAGATTTCGGTCGAATTTCTTATCCGTAAGAAATCTGTCGCTAATCTGTTGGAATTGGATTTAGTTGCTTAGCGTTTTACAAATAAAAAATTTCCCATCGAAAATCTGTAAGGAATTTCCGACGGAAATGTTTTGTCTGAAAAATCTGTCGGAATTTGACAATTTTCTAGCAGTGTTGGCTTGGAAAGATCGACCCAGGTTCAAATCTAAGCAAGCACCGGGTTTTATCATTAATTCGTTGATAGGTTTTCCCCGGATCATTGGACTAACGGGTCTGGGCTCTATCCGACTGGGTTGGGAAGCTGACGGTAGCCTTTCGCCATCGTTTTACGTACCCCTGACGGAGTTCGGGTTATAAGTTGTTTAGTTGGCCGTTAAAAAAAAAAAACCTATCTTATCTTTTTATTTTTCTTTTCAACTAGAAGAAGACTTGGTACTCAATGTGTATAATTGGAAAATAATGGATTATATCATAATTGAATTAAACTTGATAAATGATTTTAAAATCAGGGAAAAGAAAAATGAAAAGTGTAAGGTGTTGACCTCTCTTCTGTGTTTTTTTATTTTGTGAATTCAATATATGAATAATATGAAAACTGAGTTTGCTGTGAGAAATTAGAGACTCAAAGGAAATTGCATTTCTTAATTCATAACATGAGGCTCATATATATAGCCAACATACAAAAGATAAAACAGTTGCTTCCATGACTTTCCACTCCACTTCGGGCACTTTCTATGCCAACTGACATCGTGCCCCACTAGACTCTTAATGCACAACTGCACATAGTTCCTTTATCTCATGACAAACTTACCATACTAGATGTAATACTGCAATACTAATTTAACATGCTAATAAACTAAACATTGGACTCTAACTTAGACACATGACTTATAAAACGGACTAAAAGTGACCCATACTTTTGACCCAAAATCGAGATTAACCCAACAAGAACTACGAACAAAATTTTCAATTCTATATTTTTTTTTTAATAGTAGAAGATATTAGAACAAATTAATCTAGCAAGGTGCTAGAGCTACCCATTCTTATTGTAAGGAGTTTTTGTTTAATCTTCTTGTTACCCATTCTTTTTCTTGGTATTCGAATAGGAGGCAAATCTCTTGGGTTGATTGGATCAAGAACCCTCTTATGGCTATATAGTTGGTCGTGGACCTTGGGGCTTTTTTGGGAATACACCAAAAACATCACGGAGTGAAAACCGATGGCTCGGCCTCCGTTGGTGAGGGTATTTCATGTGTCTTGGGAAACTGTAATTGGCACAAGTTTTTTCTACCCTTTCTGTATTCCTCGTAGTTCAAGCCTTAAGAAGTATCTAGGATTGTGTTGCTGTTGGATCTAAATAGTATTTGTGTAATTGTAATTGTATTCTTTTGTACGATTTTGTCCGTCTAGTACTTTGCTAGTGGCCTTGTTTAATTTAATTATATTCAATTCTGTCGTTCTAAAAAAAAAATAAAAATTGCTAGAGTTACAAAATCAAAATTAACTAAGATTGAGGATCAGTTTGCCAATAAAGCCATTTAATCTTACAATTTTTGCTCCTAAAGCTAATCCAATCAAAAGAAAAGAGAACAGTATCACCAAAGACAACTTCAGGTTTGGACTGTTTAGGTTGACAGAAAGTCAAGTTTCGGTTTCTCTCAGATTGCCTAGCTAGAATGTTGTCTGTACCACTACATCAAAGTAAGCAGCCTGAATGTTGGAGAAGCCCAAGTTGTCGGCCTAATGCAGACTATCAAGAATATAATTGGGTTCTGGTGTTTTGATCCACCACCAAGATTTTAACAGTTTCCAAACATCTCAGGCAAAGGGACAATTAATGAAAAGGCGCATATCCGTTTCAAGATAGCCATCATAGGTGGGCTGCGAGCAGTATGAATATCTATGTTCCAACCTTGAAGGTAATCCTCGATCATCATCTTCACTTAGTCATTAATTATATGGTCAGGGGTGGCCATGGGAATTTATAAACCCAGGGTGAACCATATAAAAAAAAAAAAAAAATCTAAGCGCAACGAATTAAATTATATAAACTTTCTGCCAATATAATTAATAAAACATGATTGAGACATTTTTTGACGTTCTATTTGAGTGACAAGTATCCCTTTAAATCTGTATTTAAAATTCCATATTTTAGATAATGTAAATAATTAAAACTTTTAAGTTAATATATATATATATATATATATATATATCTGGGTTCCTGTGCGGAGTGTGTTAAAATGCACTAAAATACATCTTAAATATTATTAAAATGCAGTGTCGGTTGGAAAAAATATCTCTTTTTTCCCTATTGACACTACATTTTAGTGTTAACTAAGATACAGTTAATAGTTACTATTAAAATGCATCTTAGTTAACACTAAAATACATCTTAACTTCATTCCTGTTATCCATATGGCAGAGCCATGGCACTAAGGGAAGCGCTCGTACCGTATCAAACCACCACACTATCTCTTGGATCGCTGTCCATCAAATCCAGACCATTCCCAGATGCGTTCGGCTTTCAACCCCTTTATAAATGCCTTAAGGTCTACAGCCGGTAAGGGCAAAACCCCCTGAACGGCGTAGCCGTTCGATTATTAAGGGCTACGCCGGTACCGTATCACAGTTTTCGGCGATGGTGGTGGTGGGGAAGAAGGCTGGTGGTGGTGGTGGTGAGCTGCTGTAAAAAAAAATAAAATAAATAAACAAAAGCCTGCACACTTCGCATTTTAACAGCTTTCGCACAGTAATCTTACCCTATATATATATATAGGGAAAGGTTATATTAGGAATCCCTAAAAGGTTAGGAACCTTTAGGAACCCTTTTTTTAACATAATTTCATACATATGCTCACTTGCATACATATGCT
>JAOEHQ010048462.1:0-10197 GCA_025447715.1 Asclepias incarnata
GGTAACGAATATGGATAACTTGTATCCGTTTTCGGTATCTTGATTTACAACTTTGTACGTGTACTTATACACGTACGAGCAAACATTATATGTAATGACTATTATGTTATGTTTTGTACGCAATCGATGTCTAATCCCGTATTCCGCCTTGACGGGGTGTGACACCAACTCTTTAATGTCTTCCTCGGTTGATTATAGATGTAATAGTTTGGTCCCGAAAAAGGTTAATATTTTGTTGTGGCGGGTGATTCTAGATAGAATTCCGAATCGATGAAACTTAGCTAACAAAGGAATTGATATACCTTCGGTACTATGTCCATTGTGCTCATGTGGGAAAGAATCTTCTTTACACTTATTTGTGAATTGTAGGGTGGCAAATAAGTTATGGAGTTTAATATTTAAATGGCTTGATTGGCGCTGGGAAGTGTGGGAGGTATGATTCATTTTATTCAAGAGCTGCACTTCACGAAGATTAAGACACTTTGCATTGAGGCTATCATCAATTGTACGATTTGGGCGATTTGGAAACATCGAAACGAACACGTCTTTTCTTCGGGTAGTCAAAGATCAGACACTTTGTTCGATCTTATCGTTTCTCAATCATTTCTGTGGGTTACGAGTAGATGTCGGAAAATAAGTGTGTCGCGGGACGAGTGGTTTCAAAATCCACTCCTATTTATTTAAGTTTCGTGTTTGTTCCGGTTGTATCGTTGGGTCGTGTGCCTTGGGGTTTGGTTGGTTTGCATCAAAAAAATCCACAAAGTGAAAACCGGTGGCTCGGCCTTTGTGGAGGGGGGTTTTTCTCGTGTCTTGTTCGCGTAATTGGCATGAGTTTTTTGATCTTTTTTGCAAACCTCGCAGTTCAAATCCCGAGATGAGTCTAGAATCGTGTTGTTTGTTGTTTATTCTAGGCTGTGTAATTGTAATTGTACGTTGTACTTTGCTTGGCATCTAGCACTTTGCTAGATACCCTTTTTATTAATATATATTGCCGTTTAAAAAAAAAAAAAAAAGTTAATAAACCAGTTTACATGACCTTTTGAAAATAACTTATTTAGCTTTGAAAAACTATTAAGCTTTTAAACTCTTTGGGTAAAAAACTATATATATATATATATATATAAAAAAAAACTTAATAGTTTATCTTAACACAATAAATTAAAAAGTCTTCTAAACCCCAACGTTCTATAGATCCCAACTATTTCTGGATATTTTATTTTCTTTCTTCTCTCAAAGTTACGACTTTTATTTCATGACTACCAAAACCTAAATTTGTGCATTACATTTTAGTACAGGATTAGTAAAATATTGCTGTAAATTGATATTATTAAAACCAGTTATTTTAAAAAAGTTAAAGTTCATCTTGATATTGATGAAGGCACATGATCACATGAATATCTTCTATTTTAATATCTTTGGGATATTTTATAATCTCATTCTTTTCTCTTTGCCAAATCGAACAAGTGCACATGTACTGTTCTCGATCCGAGCCATGAATGATTTTTATAAAATAAAATTAATCAACTTCTTTTTTTGATTTGAGCCCTAAAATGTCTTAACTTATTTTTAAAAACCTACGTAGTTATATCGTGTATTTTTTATTTGATATTTATTAAATTTTTAAAATTTGTTCATGTAACATTTTATTTTTTTTATTACCATCAAATTTTTAAATATTGTTCAAAATGATCATCAATTTTTTAATTATTCAGATATGATGATTAAAATATTCAAGTTTTGATGATCATATTTAAACAATAATATTAAGTTCATGACAAATTTAAAGCAATATTTGAAAATTTATTGGTAATAAAAAACCTACGCAATGCTGAGAAGGTCATGCATCGACATAATGAATAATGCGCACCTGTCAAATATATATATATATATATATATATTAATAAATTTTAAATGTTACATAAGTATCTTGAATAGTAAAAAAGTACGTTGTATAACTATGTACATTCATACGTTGACAATTTAAGGATTAAACTTTATCCTTTACAACTTTTAATATATTTATTAATACGATCTTACCATTCTTTGATTACATTTAATAACCTTATATATTATATACCATTTAACTACTGGAATACCGTTGCCGTTACTCTCGTTAGGGGACCACGTATTATTTCAACGCATATGTGACATACGACTTACATACTAACTTATGTTTGATTTTCAAATGAAGAAACGCAAATGGAATTTTGCTCATCTTATTAATTACATTTTTATTTTTATTTTATTTTATTTTTTATTTATTTAAAAGGTTTAGTAACAACTTAGATAATAAAAAGGGTATTGAAATCAATGAAAGTACGAAAGCAAAAATCAACACGAGGTGTTTTTTTCCCCCAAGAACTTATCGATATATGGAAAATAATTTTGATGGTCTAAAGTAATCTTCAAATAAAACTACAAAACTCCCTTAATTATTATTACATAATAATAATCTAAATTAAAATGTAATTAAATAATCTAATTCACTTTAATTAAAGAGCTATGAGTGCCGACTTTTGACCCGACTAATTTCCCAGACCAGAGATGTGTTAAATGAGCTGCCGGTAATCACGACTAGTGTTTTGGTTCGTCAAATAGTCGTCACCATCGTGCATTGGTAACATGGCATTTTGGTGATGCATAAATTGTTGTTGATGGTGTTGTGATTTTTGCACTTTTTGCCTTTGTAGCTCAAGCACCTTCCTATGGGAATTAGAGTGTTTGGTTAGAACAAATGTGGGGCTTGAAGCCGGTCGATACTCGGGTACAAGTCTACCTGACTTGTAACGAACCCCACAAGCATTGCACAATGTCTTTGGACCCATGGGTCCGCTACGCCATTGAGGGGTCTTGTCGGTAGCGCAATGGACACATTTTCTTCCATCTTCATTTCTGTACGACCTATCGTGATGAAATTGTTTATTATTTGTCGTAGTCGTCTTCAACTTCTTCTTCCCAAATGCTTTAGAGACGATATTATCAGACTCGTAACTCGATGAGATGTGGGCAATGGGAGAGAAAACTTGAAGTTGAGAGGAGGCCCAATTGGATGAGACAGCACGTGAACGTTTAGTACGTGCCTTGCCTGGGACATGAGTCATATCATTGTTTAACACCGGCGGCGGCTTGTTGGTCTCTTTATAAGTAGTAGTAGTAGTCTGATCACATCCAAATTTTGATGGGGCTTTTACTCCGGAAATTAGTTGAAGCTTTTGCAAGTCTTCATGAGAGAAAGATTCCTCCATAAAATTGGATAGCCACTCGAATTCATGAGCTAAATCATCATTCTATCACCATCAAACAAATACACATATCTTTATATTTATTATTTACATGTTAGTTACTATTTATATATATATTCACGTACAAATTACACATAATTTATTTTCCTAGCTACCTAGCTAGCTTTTTTCACCTTTTCCCATAAACAAAAAGAAAAAAAAAAAGAAGATAATGTGAAGTACTTTTCTTTAACTAGAAGCTAGCTATATGTACCAAGAACGTGAACCCTAAGTGATGATATATTTGGCCCAACGTGAACTTTATGAATATCAACACCAGTTATGTGCTTCATTCTTAATTAATGGTAATGTATATATATTATTTTCATATGATCTTTATTATATATATAGAAGCTAGGAAAAATATGTTACAACTGGGAAAGTTATATCATTTAATTAATATACGCAATATTAATACAACCGGCCATTTTAAACACATATATATTTATTTACCTCATATATACATAGATAACCATTTTCTTTGTACGTATGTACACTTATATATAGTTTAATTAAACCATTTAAACTGTTTTACACTTAATTAAAACATGTTTTAAAAAACTTTTTCACATGTATATTTCTTCTAATACAAAGTACAAAAATTGATAATCTTGAATTAATTAAAATCAGTAACAATCAAATCAATTAGAATACATAAATATTTAGTTAACTAAATATCAAATAATTACCGGAACATAAAGGTTGGAGAGTTGAGTGTCAACAAAGCTCCCACTACCCTCATCTCCACCAAGGCTAGGCTCACCACCACACTGTGGTGATGAGTTAGAGCTATCGAGTGCGGTGGAAGAATCTGTGGTGGACGTGTCCGCCACATAGTTATCGCCTTCTTCCACCAAGAGTACGTCGTCACTAGGGAAATCAAGAAGGTCATCCACAATGAAATGGACGTCGGTTTTGGTGTCCAAATGGCGTTTTTCGTGTGTCGAATTACCATCATGGTACGGTGATGATTCTTGGACAAGCTCTTGGATTTCCATTGTCATAATTAAACAGATATTGGCCGGGAATTAATTAACGTTAGAAAATATTATACGTAGCAAATTAAAGATCGAGAAAGGGTATGTGTGACTGTGTGTTATGATCGAGTGAAGTATTCAAAGAGGGAGGTGGGGGGAGGTGAGAAAATGAGAGAATTTAATTGCGTTTCAAACGGGGCATGGGTGGACATCTAAAAACATGCACCATTTATATTTATTCATTTATTTATATAAAGAAAATCTCTAAATATCTAAATAAAAAAATATAGTAGTAAATTTTTCCTTGTTTTAAATTTAGATTTAGAGTATGTACCTAACATTAACAAATTAGGAGATATATATAGACTTTTCAAAAAGAATGAGATATATATACTTTAATTTATTTGTTTAGGGTTTTGCTAAACAAAGCCCTAAGGTCTAAGGGCTGTATATAAGATGCATTAAATAGTTATATAATTACCATAAAATTCAGGAGGTGGGCTTTTGATATGAAAAATACAACTTTTTTATACACGTTAAGTGCAGCCCTAAGGACTGCATTTAGCATTTCCCATTTGGTTAAAACCAAATACAATCTGAATAAGTATTCTGTTTACAAATTGTTCTCATACTTTTACCAAAACTAGACGGATGCTCGCGTCATGCGGTGACAATGGTGGTAGCGGTGGCGGTGTGGTGGTGGCGGTGACTGGTGATGGCGGCGGCAGTGGCGAGTAGTGTAGGTAATTAATGTAAAGGGAATGGTGTAGATATTTTAGGAGTTAAGGGATAGATGTTGTAAATTAATTCATTAAAGCTATTATAGGTATATCAGGTAGAGATGTTTAGAACAGTAAATAAGATGAGAGGTATTTTAGGGTTATCAATTCATAATTTAGGGGGTCATTTGTTTTATATAGTATTATAGCTAATATTTTGCTTATTTAAAAATTTATTAATCTTACATAAAATTAAAAAAAAAAAAGGAAAAAAAAGAAAAGTAATTTCATTGATATGATTGTAATATTAGGGGTTAAGTTTCTTCATATCGTGAAAAAAGGAATGATATATGTCTAAGTGATCGATGTGTATAAAAACGTGCACACAGTATTCAAACTTTTAGCACATGTTTATTACCTCATGCATCAAAATCTTCTAATTAAGCATATATGTCCTAAGGACTTTCAGTAACAACTTATTCTATGCTTAAAAAATAATACTTTATATATTAACCCCTTTAAATTTCATAACAGCAAAGTATAAATTTCAATACACCCAATTAGTTTTTACTGACAACCCTTAAGGCTATGGCTGTTAATAACAAAACCCTATCTTTAAATATCTATTTTGGATACCCAATAGTTTTTCTATTGAAAAATCATATATCTGATAAATATTATACTAAATTGTGTTACTTATCAGATGTATTCAAATAGTTATATTTACAGCAATTAAGATTCTATGTATTTTGGAAGGTATATACACCATTTGGCACCACTAACATTATTTGGTTATGATTTTATTTTCTTTTGGAACGTAATATATACACTACTATAAATATAAATGATTTACATGTCACCATTACTTGATATATGGTAAAATTTTATCCTTCATTATTTATGACTAGAAGATTACCCGCGCGATACGGCGGGACAATGATGGCGGTGGCGAGACGTGAGAGGTGAATTGCGACTAGTTAAGTTCTTTTTTGAGAAAGATAGAGGTACCAAATGTTTTATAATGTATTATAAATTTAATATATAATTAATTAATTTAGAAATAATATAGAAATTAAATAATAAGAGATTAAATAATAGGCATTAAATAATATGATAAATAAGTAAATGTTTAAAAAATTTTAAAATTTAAGACACCAACCATTTAATTTATAAGATATTATAGATGAAGGATAAGAATATATTAAGAATATCCGCGTGATGCGGCGGATTCTAATCTAGAAGAATATCCGCGTGATGCGGCGGATTCTAATCTAGAAGACGTTTTTATATTTGTGTTGGTTAACTTCACTAAAACCAAATCATTTGGAATAAATTTTGATGAATAGTAAATAAAAAATATATATAAAAAAAATAAATTTGCTACAATCTACAAACATGATAAAAAAATAAATTTGCCACAATCTACAAACATGATAAAAAAATATTAAACATAGACCATATATTTGAAATAACCTATCCTTATTGTGTATTAAATGATTACCTTATTTAAAAGTGTTTAAAATATTCAAATTTTAAGACACAAGGCTTATGTATTATAAAGTAGTTAGATTATAGATGAAGGATAAGAATATATTAAAATAACGTAATAATCGATTTTTAAAGGAAAAACTCACTTCCATTTATTTTACGTACAAAAGTTTTCGTATTAGTTGTGCTAGCATAGTATCCATGCAACAAGGTGAGATAAATAATTTATACATTTTTATAACTTTTCTACAATATCAAATGATTTTTAGTGGTGACTGTCAGGGATTGTATAAAAAAAATAGAGAAATCATATTTATCACATGTTTTTTTTTGTATTACTTATAAATCCATTTGTGATGCCCACATGGCCACATGTTACTGCTTATAACAGGATTTATCTTCGTGCACTACTTTTTTTAGTTAAATTTTTTGTTTTAGCCTCCTTAAATTTTAATTTTTTTTCTTCAAATCTTTACTTATAAATTTAATTAATAACTTCTTTATTTTTATTTTTTATTGGTATCAAATACGTGATGTTTCGATGTTAATTCGCAACATAACGCAAAGACACTTTCAGAGTTCATATTCATATCCTAGGAAGTCTGCTGGATATCGATATCTTAATAGTATAATTTAAATATAAAAAAAAAGAATTTGAATAAACTCTTTTATTGATCAATAAGAACAATTTTCAACCTCCAATTGGAGAAAAAAATTCACTAATTTTTTCTACCTTAGATGAGAGAAAATATTTGACTAAATATTTAATTTAAATACATATATTTTAGATTTTTGTTCTTCAACTTGAAAAAAAATCTAACTAATTTAAATATCCACCATTTAACTAAAAGCTTTCTATCATGTTAATATGTTATTAATAACCTATTTTTCTTTCGTAAAAAGTAAACTTTGTTTTTCAAATACAAATTAAATTTTAAACAGTTTCACAACTCAAGTTAGTAAAATTTTTAGAATATATTAATTATATATTATTATCATTCATATATATTATGTGAACTAATCGATATATCAATAGTGACATAGATTTTTCAAAGATCTGTTATTTTTAAGTTATATTGTCTTAGGCCATCTTCAATGGAGAATACAGTTTGTTCAAGCAAATCGACCACGTCAGCAACACACTGAACCAACAAACTGAACTTATTTTGCCTCCAATCCGGCATACTGAAACTCAGTTTGTCCATGTCACATCATCATCCATATTAAATTTAAAAACACTATATTAAATATACATACACACACATATGATTTAAAAAATAAAAAAAAATTAAGCAACTCAATTTGCCTTCAATATGTTTGGGAGCAAATTGACCAAACAAACTGATTAGTATACTGAAAGTACAATGAAAACATACCAAAGTTCGGTATGCTGACTGGAAGCAAACTGGAAGCATTTTAGCCATTGGAGATGGCCTAAGATCCCATGTTATTTCTAGACAAGTTGTAATGGTGGACCTATGATCCATGCCGTTAATTTGTTGACGTTATGGATGGATTATGACAAGTAAAAAATAAAATAAAATAAAAAAACTTAAATTCCCTCCTAAAATACTCGTTTTTTTGGTAAAATAGTCAACCTTGGATACTAAGTACGAATACGAAGTTAATGGGTTCATACTTCATGGGATGTGATATCATGGGAAGGTAAAGAGTTTTGATTAACTTTCTTTTTATATTTTCAAAAATAAAAGAATTCACAAGTGAAAAAATCATATTAAAAAATAAAAAGACCAACATGACTTTATAATTAAAGATTTTGAAACGATTTAGATAAACATTTTGAAATAGTCTATATAAAAAAAAGTCTATCAAAGGATAAAGTTGCATTTGCTTGTGAGGCCATTTTTGAACTCGAAAGAAGTTTGAGTTTTTTTTTTCTTTTGTCTGTTTTTCTTACATTGGAGATGAGATGTAAGCAAATAACTTAAACTTATAGTCGGCTTAAAAAATATAAATTCTAATCGATAAGGCCTCATTTCATAATTTCACTTTAAGTCTTGAAATTGTTTGAGACGCCGCCAAGTCTAAAACGGTCACAAAAACACTTGTTTCATCGTATGAATCAGAGCCAAAAACTCATTTTTTAAAGACCATATGAAAGAAACTCTCATGTCTCGTCCTCAAATAATCAAAATGAATTAAGTAGTGAAAACACATTCAAATGGCTTGAACAAGCATTCCGGTATGTTTTACGTTTAAATAAATATAAAGACAGAAGAAATTTTCATGTCCCCAAATCAATCAAATGAATTTAAGTAATAAAATGTGATTTAAGGTTCATCTTTGTGGATACAAGAATGCTCATCTTTGTGGCCTCATTAGTTCAAATAAGAGGGCTCCTAATGCCCAATACGAGTGTCCGTATTGAGCTCGTATTCGATCTCAATACAAGTGTCCGTATTGAGCTCGTTTTCGATCTCAATACGAGACACACCATTAGACATGGTTTGTATTCGGTCCGTATTGGGGTACGTATTGGTGGCTCCGTGGTAGGCAATACGAAACCTTTTTTATTTTTTATTTTCTCTCTTTCCTAACGGTAACCTAAAAAAAATAACATTTTTTTCAAAATCAACCCTCTCCCCCACCAACGGCTATTTCCCTTTTTTTTTTTCTTTCTAAAATTAAACTTTTTTCAACATTTATATACTCATTTAACCAAAACAATTCATCCATTCCACCATATATCAAAAACACACCTTAAAAATCATTTTTCATCTTAAAAATGATTTGTAATGGTTCGTATTCGGTCCGTATTAGGATTTGTAATATTTTATTTATCAAGTTGTCGGATTATTATTTTTTAGGAATGGTAATTTTTAGGAATGTGTATTTATTTTTTTAAGTATTGTAATTTTTTTTAATGAAGTGTTTTTTTAATTATTAATATAATATTTAATTTTTACTTTATAAAGATATTTGTAGTTTTATTTAGTTAAAAGTGTAAAATTAAATAAATTGTGGGTCCTAGATATGTATTGGCACTAGAGATGTTGGAAGATATTTGTATTGGATTTATATTGGATTTGTATTTGCTGATGTGATGCTGATTGGAATATGTATTGGTATGTATTGGAAATGGCATTAGGAGCCCTCTAAGGTGTATCGAATGAACATGATCATTCCGAGTTTCCGACCATCTTCGTATTCATTCGGTTCGATAGTACATCGAGCTAAGTTCATCCCATCTTCATAAGTTAATTACTCGATGGAAACTTTAAAAGAAATGGGATTTTAATGGCTAGTGAGGTCCAACCTAAGGAGCAAATTGGTCGACAAGGGAGTTGTTTGTTTATGGACCTTGTCATCTAATTCGTGACTTGTATGATTTACACGAAGAAATTGCAAACCTAAAAATGTACACACAAATAATGTATATAATTTTTGTAGTAGCCTATTCTATGCAACCGTAATATCTTGGCAATTTTTTTTTCCCTATCATTAATTAGATTTTAATTCTTCATATATATAAGGTGAGTTTAGAATAACGATATTAATGTATTTTAATTATTATTCTCTTGCTTTTACGTATAATGATATTTCAGATAAATATCGAGAATGATAATCTACCAATATATATATAAGAGCATGATAAAATAAAAATTGAAGAAACAAGAACCCTTAGATGATTTTTAACTTTCAATTACAACCTTTAGATCTAAATAATGATTTTATCATTGACTTAATTATTAGTCAAACCCAACATTAGTC
>JAOEHQ010048463.1:0-10197 GCA_025447715.1 Asclepias incarnata
TTAATATATAAATAATATAAATATTAAATGATAGTAAATGATATGATAAATAAGAAAATGTTTAAATTTTTTAAAAAATAAGACATCATCCATTTGATTTATAATGTAGTATAGATAGATAATGATAAAATTTTGATAAACAAGATATATATTATCGTTCTAAATTAGTTAAACCTCACATATATGGATTTTAAATGTGTATCTCACTTAATTTCAAGTTTCAAACATGGGTAGCATTCATTTACATTCATCCATGTTAATTGTTGGGGGTTATCTTTAAAGTAAACTAATCATGTCATATAAAGAAAAAGAATAATCATATTAAAAAAGATAACCATCCTATTAACTCCAAAGTTGTTTTAAACCAATTTTTAAAGTACAATTGAATAATCATATTAAAAAAGAGAAAAATGTTAAATGCAGCCCTTAGGGCTGTATTTAACGTGCATAAAAAATTGTACTTTTCATATGATCAAAAGCTCACCCCTAAATTTTATGGTAAGTGTACAACTATTTAATGCACCTTATATACGGCCCTTAGGACTTTGTTTAGCAAAACCCTACAAAAGATAACCATCCTATTAATTCCAAAGTTGTTTTAAACCAATTTTTAAAGTACAATTACCCATTGGATAGATGATAAAAAGGTACAATATCTTTTCATTAAAATTTTTTAACTAAAATATTCGAACAAGAGTTTCTATATATATTTCGGAATCTTATTCACATACCTAAATTTTCTGATTGCAAGTAGATATACATGCACAATCATTATTTTCCAATAAATTAAAAGTTATCATTTTGTAATAACTTTTAGAGTTAATTGCATAAATCATTAATGTGGTTTACATAAAATCACGGTTTACATCCCTCCAAAGATTTTTTAGTGGTTTTGGTCTCTGATGCAAGTTTTTTTTAGTGGTTTTAGTCCTTTTGAGGGACTAAAATCACTATAAAAAAGTGTGATTTTGTGTAAACCACATGAACGATTTATGCAATTATAATCATTTGAAAAGGACTAAAACCACTAAAAAAACTGGCATTAAGGACCAAAACCATTAAAAAATCTTTGGAAGAATGTAAACCGCGATTTTATGTAAACTACAGAAACGATTTATGCAATTAACTCTAACTTTTATTATATTACTCAAAGATAAGCACAGGAGGTTACAAAAGTTATAAAATATGAAATCTTGGCCCAACTAAAAAGGTCTATTAAAATGATCTCATTAAGTTTGGCTCTCTTTTTTAGGTTATATAAACTGATCGATCACGCCACAATGTACCAGCCATTTTAAAGCTAATTAATAAGTACACGTACTCTCCAATCCTATATGTATCGTTTAGAGAAGAATAAGCCAATAAGGTATATACGTACTGTATATATGTTCTTCCTATATGTATACATGTACGTTCTTCAAATCTTAATTTGTAACAGTTTTATTGTTTTTACCTTCTTTTCTTTTGATTATGCACGAACATATATATTTTTAGTTATATTTCTTACAGCTAGCTTTTTGTACGTACCAATTAAGGTGGTAGAGTGATAAGAGTATGGATCCTGGACGTGATAAAAAGAGAAAGAGTGTGGAAGATGATAGACTAAGCAGCTTGCCTGACGATCTTATCCATAAAATTCTTAAATCTGTTGATATAAAACATGTTATCGAAATCAGTGTTTAATTTGTCATCTAGATGGAGGTTTATTTGGACTTCAATGCCCTATCTCGATCAATTTCTCATGTGAAGATTGGACTTCAATGCCCTATATATCTCAATTTCTCAAGTGAAGATTCCAGTAGGACGTACGTTGTACAAGTCCATTGGCTTTATTACCCGTGTTTTGTCTCGTCGTGATAATCAAAGACAAGTGTCTTCTCGATCTCAAGCTTACTCTTCATGTAAAGGTTAGCGCAACGTTTGTTGAAAGAGTTATAGACTATGCATTCTCCCACAATGTCAAAACAGTGAACGTTACATGTTTTACAAGGGGGTGTACTGGAGAGCCTCTTTCAGTTTTAAGTTCCCCGTCTCTAAAACATCTTACTTTAAGTGGAACGAGTTATAATATTAATTACCCCCTTACGTACGGTCAAGTCAACTTGGGAGTTTTCGGCTTTAACAACATTGTTTCTTGAATGTATGACTTTGTATGATCATCATTCAAGTTCTGAAAAGTGCGTTAGTCTGTTCTCAGAGGGCAGAAACTTGAAAAATCTCACCTTAAATCACTTCAATATTAGGGGATCAGTATATGTCCTCCTCGCCTTTCTAATCTCACACTTCAAAATGGAGATTGGGGTTCCAAGGTTGTAAAACTGGGTGCACCTCAGCTAAAGAATTTAACAATTGTAGAATGCACGGGGAAGTATCTCCTTTCCACGCCTCACCTTGCTTCTTTACTCTTTAAAGGTTACTCTCCTCGGCACTTTTCTGCAGACGGTTTTCCTTGTTTGGAGAAGGTCAATCTCTGTATTTACAATCCAGATAAAATGGGAATTATTGGTCTGCTTCAACACTTCCACAATGTCAAATATCTTGCGCTTACCATGAACATCATTCAGGTATATATATTGGTAAATACAGTACTACTAATTCAATTGCTTTAATTTGATTGCATTCAACTGCTGGATCTACAGTATTTTTTAAGTTTCATAGGTATTATATTAGCTAGCGTGATGCTATACTTCTTATAATCAAAAAGTGGAATCGCTCTGGTGGTCACACTTAGTACATCAACTTGTTTTAAAACTTCAATATATAGTATACGTAACTGTACGTTAAACCGAATTTGGCACAACGTACATATATAGTATATAATCATTTCATTTTGTATTATATATATTAAAGTTTTTCAATGATCTTCGTAGCAACACTTTATCATATATATATAGGCTTCGCTTGCTAACTTCTTTTGTGTGTATAGAAACTTTCGCTTACAATGCTTTAATTTGGTTATACATACATACATTCTCCCATTTTATGTTTGTACACGTACATGTAAATTGCACAATAACGTACTTCAAATATAATCATTTTAGTATAGATTAGTTGTGAACAATAAGGTTGGATTCGATGTTTATAAAAAATGTATGATCTTTCGAAAATACATCGAGTCCCGGGGATGGCGGGAAATTTTTCACTCATATCTAGTCTTCTAAACGGTTTTTTTTTTTTTTGTCTTTAATCGGTTCCAGCCATTTTTTTTAACATTTCCTAAATGTTTATAACTTTATATAGAACATGATTCCATATTCTAAAACCCTTTGTTTTTGAAAAAACATGAGTCTTGATTTCTTGACAACTAGGCTCTATTGGTAGTGGTGGTTTTTGTATTTTATTAGTTAATTGATCTCAAACAACAACCAATGGTGAATCCTCTAAGAATGCTTAAAATAATTTAAAATTTATTAATTAAAACGGATAAGGTATTTCTATTTAAAATCTAATTTGTTTTGCGGCTCAATTGCGAGTTCAAATGAACAAAAATTAACCCATCCATTGGACCATTTACACTAGTATCGGCTATAAATCTTTAAAAAAATAATCATTAAAACTTAACGTAATTAAAAAGCTTTAATATTAATTTTTTTAAAAAGCTTAAAATATAATAGTACAATATTATTTATTGTCAAAGAAAATATAAAATTTTAAACAATGCATCTCTCCTCATTTATAAAGCATTTGACATGATTTTAATTTCAAATGTTTAAGAGTTAGGAAATTAACACTCCACCCGAAATCTATATTTGAACAGCTTAATTGATACACAAAAAAATCAACACTGTTAACAAACAAAATCAAATAGTATTTTTTGAAAAACTATCACCAACAACTCTCTATATTGCACCATCATCATCGATCATAGTTTTAAGTCGAGGGTTGATGAACCGACTGCCACCATCCCTAGTTATTTGTTTTGAAAAAAATTTAAAATTTATCTATAATACTATGTAAAGCATTTCACCCTCAAATATCAATTATGAACCAAACTCCCTAATATATCTCTATACAATTAACACACCTAATAACTAATAAACATGGTTTATCAAAAATACCCTTAATGAATTAATTTACAACATCTATTCCTTAACTCCTAAAATAACTACACTATTCCTTATACATCAATACATAGACTACTCACCGCCACCACCACCACCAGTCGCCATTACCACCATCGCCGTTGCATGATGCAAATATCCATCTAGTCCCTTATAAAACATATTACCCTTCTTAAATTACATAGTTGATGTGCCTATTTTGCCCCTCAACTTATTAATTATTTTAAACATCTCTACTTGATATACTTATAATACCCCTATTAATTTATTAATTATATTTTTCTTATTTGTTTAGTCAAGCTACTAAACTTCTCTTCTTATATAATTACATTATTTAATTATCAATTTAATTTATTATAACTTATATTTTAAAATTTTTAATTATTAAATATATATATTTTTTAATTTATTGTAACATTATCTTCTATACTTTACGCAGGTAACATGCTATCATTTTTTTACACAAGTGTTTGGTTTAAAATTAACATTGTCTCGGCACCTACACGTTGTATATTGTCACCGTATCACGCGGACCGTGGTCTAATTTGAATTTAAATATTATAAAAACCATGATGAACATGAAACCCCCTCTGGTAGAATTTTTGTTAAAATAAAATCTTTCCCTCTAAAGCGACGTTTTAGGATCCATTTTCAATTAATTTTGCAAAACCCTAATTAGTTCGTCTGGCACCACCCCCAATTGCCCACTTGCTTGCCGTCGTGTGCCCCTGCATTCTGGCCACCGCTCGTCATCACTCAGGTATTGTTTCTAAACCTTAAATAACTATCTTTATCAATCAAACATTATTCCATTATTTTGTTAGGTAAATGTTCATTTGCAAACCTAAAATTAAGGTAAAAACTGAAAACCAAGGACAAATCCACACATTTCCCCCTCCTTTTTTATTTTTATTTTTTACCTTATTTTATTCATTTTTATTTTTATTTTAAATAAAAACCGACTCCAAAAATTTATTTATTTTTTTTCAAAAGCTATACCCCGACAGATAGATCACCTCATTACCGATGACTTCTTATGACTTCACCCCCATGACCTCATCCATCATTTTTATTTTTTTTTGTATGGGTTTTTATTAAAAAAATATATAAAAAATTACAAAATGAACAAAACAAGATAAAAAAAATAAAAGGGAAAGAAGAAAAAGGAAAAAATGTATGACTGAGATTTGTTATTGGTTTTCAACATTTTTTTAATTTTCATTTGATTACAATCTTATTTTGTTAATTCAATAACTAAAGATTAGTAATCTTGTGGCACGTGTGTACATCAATTCTAAATTTATTTTTATTAAGTGGAGTGTTATGTATTTCTTCAAACTGGTCGTTGCCATTTGTTCGATTGAATCATTACACTCTTGGTTTGAAAAAAAACTATGATTATTTGTGTACAAACTTACATGATTTTTAATACAATTCAAATAATAAATAAATTTGTAGTTACAAAACTAATTAGTAGTACAGTGACCCAAATGAATAATTATTTAAGTATATGATTAAACACGAACATGTAACATTTTAGTGACTTTAACTCTTTAAATCGATAGTGTAGCCACTTGTGTCAAAAAGGTTTTCGTATGTTATGATTATTTGTTGTATGCAATCAAATATTTGCAGAATTTGGAACCGAAAAGGATAATGGATTATAGGCAGGGTAAACAGAGAATAATGAATGTAGTAGATATTGTTGATAGACTAAGCAGCTTGTCCGATGATCTTATCCATAAAATCCTCTCCTTCATCGACATCAATGACGCTATCAATACCAGCATGTTTTCATCCAGATGGAGGTTTATCTGGACTTCAATGCCCTATCTCAATTTCTCAAGTGAACATTTCTCTGACTCGAACAAATTCTCCGAATTTGTTACCCGTGTCTTGTCTCAGCGCAACAATCAGATAGAAGTGTTTTCCCTCAAACTCACACTTAGTTTTTGCAATTTGGTTAGCCAAGTGTTTCTGTCAAAGATTTTTGATTATGCATTTTCTCACAATGTCCAACAACTAACGCTTTCATGCGTATTTAAGGGGAAGATTAAATTCCCTCTTGGTCTCTTTCGTTCTCGGTCTCTCAAATATCTTAGGTTGACTGGACCTACCTGTGTATATTCCAGTGATTATTCGCTTCAATATTCCAGTCTTCTTGAATCAACTTGGGAACTCCCTGCTTTAACAACATTGCATCTTGATATGGTCAAATTTTATGATGATGATACTCGTCTCTTCTCCATGTGTCCAAACTTGAAGAATCTCATCTTAAATCACTTCAGGAAGAAACGGTCGAATATTTCTTGTTTAAGTATCAGTCATTCTCAAATTTCGAGTCTCACTTTTGAAAATGGACACTGCACTCTGAACAATGTCGATGTGGTTGCACCTCAACTCAAACATCTTCGTATTATAAAATGCTTTGGGCGACATCGGATTTTTGCCCCTGATCTCGTGTCCTTAGTCTTTAGAAGTTATCAACTTTTGCAGTTCTCTAATGTTGATCTGCATTCTTTGGAGAAAGTATATTTCTGTCTTTGCTTTCCGCAGTTGCATTGTGCTCATGAATATGTTGGTCTTCTTCAGCGCTTCTACAATGTCAAATTTCTGACACTTAACTCGGAACTTGTCGAGGTATATTTATCTTCAATGTTTACAGTGAATATCATGTTTCTACCGCGGAAGATTCCCCCCGTCACATGCAACTGCTCTGCATTTGAATTTCATACCAATGCAGTTATAATCATATTTCATTCTGAAGTTTGCGTTATTTTAAATCTGATTCTCTTATGTTTGTTTTTATTCAGTTACTTTCTTCAGACTTGAAGCCGATATCACTTAAAGCTTCACCATTTGCAAACTTAAAGAGTTTAAAGATTTACCCGGAAAATGTATCCGTGAAGGTCGAAGAAGGCAAGAGATCATTGACCATAGCCAGTGAAGTAAAAAGCTATTTGCTTGATAGTTCTCCAAGTGCTACCTTCACAGTAGTCTCACATGAGGTATTTACTACATCACGATATATTATTATATGACAGTCATATTTGGTTTTTTAAGTTGTAATGGAAAGCGTGGAAAGCAATTGACATAAGTTGTATATAGTGCTCTGTCATACTATTTGTAGTATTTATTTAAGTTAGATCGTGACACCTTATTTCCTGTTGAAAATGGGGTGTTACACTCTATAAGCTTTATGATAACATGGAAATACTGCAGGAGGTTAGAGGCTATAGGAATGCTGTTTCAGCTCAAAATCTTATGGCAAAGCTATGGGATATGCTAGAGAAGGAGAAAGCTAATAGTGAGACGAATATGACTCGGATGGATCAAAAGAAGGAAACAATGGAGAGCCATGAGGTAGAGAATCATGAGCAGGGAAATGCACAAGTTGACGATCAGAGGGCACTAGTGGAGAAGTTGCAAATGCACATCCGGGGAAAGATGTCAAAGATCAAGAGCTGTTGGGAAGACTTAGGTGTGCAAATTGATCAAGGAAGAAAAAAGGCTTGTCACATCATCTCTAAGTTGCGAGATATTGAAGTGTTATTATTATCATCAGAGTTGCCTGCATCTAAGAGGGATAAGTTACAAGCATGTTTCTCTAGTCTGTGTGCAGAGGTTGACATTGCTGTGAAGAAAATAATGGATGGTATGAAAAGCCAATGTGACAAGAAGCAAATCCATTTAAGCGATTGCTTTTATGAGCCCGAAACAACTTCATTGCCGTTTTCTTAGCAGATTGTAAGTTTTCTTTAATTTCCCATATATATACTCTTCAATTGATAAACATACTTCATATTAACCACTTGTGCCATGTTGTCTTCTGTTTTGATTTCAGGTTATCTAAAACATATCCACATATATGGTACTTATGGACTCAACTATTTAAGGATATGTATTTGTTATTACGCAGAACTGAGATGTACTTTTGCAGCTTGGTATGTTTGGGGCAGCACATTTTGATGTACCTATGAATTTTAGTGCATCAAGTTGTAAAAAAGTGGATCGGACACTTTCCTATATATACCTTTTTGTGACGATGTCTTGCTCATGAACTTTAGCGTCTTGCGATACGGTTCTTACGAGACATTGCTTTTCTTTTTTACTTTCATTTTGTAGCAATTGTTTTCTCTACCAAATAACCCTTGCAATCTTCATCTCCGTTCCATAAAATGTACTCCGGTTCTCACTATACAAGAAATTTGTTTTTTTGCGACGATTTCGTTTCGTCGCAAAAAACACCGCTAAACGATAAAATAATTACAATTTTTGACTTTGGCAGTATACCTAAAGTCTTGCGATGATATTTTTATTACAACTATTTTTTCGTCGCGAAAAAGCAAAATAAATTTTTTGATTTTCTTTAAAAATTAATGTTTATTGCGACCAAAATTTCGTCGCGATATATTTTTTGTAAATTTTTATTTTTTTACTTTTCCAGCTAGGGCGAAAACTTTTCCCGCCATATTTATTGCGACAATTTTTTAGTCGCGAAAAAGAAAATTAATTTTTTTTAAAAATGATGATTATTTTTCATTTTCTTTAAAAAATGGTTATTCTCTATTTTTAATTTTTTTTCCCGCCATGTTTATTGCGACGATTTTTTTGTCGCTAAAAACATTTTTGATTTTTTCAATTTCCCTCCTTACATTTTTTATCTAAAATTTTATTAAAAAAATAATTAATTATTAAAATTTCAATAAAAATTAAAATTGTAATAATAAATTAAATAAATATGTTTATTTAATTTATATATTAAATATTTGAAAATAAGATAAATAATAAATATTAAACAATATAATAATATGTTTTATTATTTTTTAATAATAAATATTAAAATTTTATTAAAAAATAATAATTATTAAAATTTCAATAAAAATTAAAATTTTAATAATATAATAAATATTAAATATTAATATTTAAGGTGGTGGTGGCGACGGGTGGTGGTGGTGGTGACTGGTGATGGTGGCGGCGAGTGGTGGCTACAAAGTGGCTTACCGGTCAGGAAAAACACCATAAAGACCAACCGATGATTGAACTTCCGTCTAATGGGTAAACCTTATTACTCTACCAGTTGAACTGACTTCATTGTCCCTGCCATCATAACCTACTCATTAATTGCAATTAACAATGTTAATAACAAACAGCTTTTCTAGCTTAAAGTTTTGCGTTTCATTCAATTGGCAATTGCATTGAATTTTTGTCCCTTAATTTGCATATATATATAAATATAAACATGTTAATCCTTCCTATTCAAGAAAAACTAATTAATTAATATTAATATTAATATTAATATATACTATAGTCATGGTCTCATGAAGAACCTTGCCTTCAAAATTGCTCTCCTAACCATCTGCCTTTTTTCCCCGGGTATGCAACCCTTGCTTTCTCTATCATTTTAAAACTTAAAAATGCAAGGTTTCAGTAACCATCTATTGTGAATTGGTATTAATTACGTAGTAATTAACTAATTTGTAGTATGTTTATTTTTGTTTTTGCAGCATGGTCATATCCTATGCAATCACCCTCGGAAAGTCCTCCACCGAATCCTGATTATTGCACGACGTATTGTGGAACAGAAGATGCTATATGTGACACTAACAATGGCAAGTGCATTTGCCATCCCGGGATTTTAGTGATACCACAACCAAATGTATTGTTCAAAAGAAGATCCCTGTTATGGCATTGTGAGGATGATGATATTTGCAAAAACCGGTGGTGTTATAATCAGGATTCTTATTGCGATGAAGGCACCTGTGTTTGTCATCAGTGTGGCCCGACTGATTGCTAGATTGATTAATTATATATTCTTAAATTTACTTGTTTTAAAAAACAGATCAGTTATGACCTTTCATGCTATAACTTTTTATACTAGAACCATATTTATTATAGAGTTAATTACAACGATGGTCCTTATGGTTTCTTTCAAATTTCACATTCGGTCCTTTAAGTTTAAAAACAACAAGATATGTCCTTTATTTGAAAACTTGTTTCACTAATGGTCCTTTATGTCTCATAAACTTTTTAAATGACCTTTTTACCCTTCTGTCTTTATTTATAAGGACCATCATTGTAATTGTTTTGCAAAACATAGAGAAAATTTTTATAACTCAATCTAAACTTGACAAAA
>JAOEHQ010048464.1:0-10195 GCA_025447715.1 Asclepias incarnata
ACAGGTTGGTTAGTTGGGCTAGCAAGAAACAACACTCTGTGTCTACATCAACTGCTGAAGCTGAGTACGTGGCTGCTAGAAGCTGTTGTGCTTAAATTCTTTGGATGCAGCATCAGCTTGAGGATTATGATGTAGTTGCCACTAAGACTCCCATCTTTTGTGACAACACAAGTGCAATTTCCATAGCCAACAATCCTGTTCATCATTCTAGGACCAAGCACATTGATATTCGATATCACTTCATAAGGGATCATGTGATGAAGGAAGATGTGGAGTTTCATTTTATTTCCATAGACAATCAGCTTGCAGATCTGTTTACTAAACCCCTTGATGAGGCAAGGTTTACATATCTGTTGAGCAAGCTTGGAATGCTAAATATTGAATAATGAAGATTTGCTTCCTCAAACTGATACAACTTAGATTTACCTAAGTCATGAACAAGTTGACTCAGCTCAGCTTGGAGTTAGTTTTATGAAACAACTCTTTATTATTTAATATTCATAGGTAAATATGTCGTGGTAAATATCACAATTCACTCCCTCTATTTTCTTACACGTGTAAAGTGACATAACGGTTACAGCTTTTCTTGTACCTTTTTATGCTTTCAAACCAATCACAAGATTTATCTCCTATCTCTACAGTGCCATTTCCCAACATTAGATATTTATATCTAATTCCTTTCTTCTTCATTTCAAATTTCTTCATACCCAAATATTTCATTCTCTCATCTGTTTCAATACAACAGTCTGCAAATCTTAAAAATCAATTCTCATATCATTTCTTCCATAGTTATCAAATGGGGTCTTCTTCTTCGTCTCAAGCTGTGTTTCCTAAACCCATTCATGCTGATAAGCTCCCAACATATTTCAAGGGCGATAATGTCGATGAAATCGAAGGGGAAACTTTTGTTTCAACGATGATCAAGATAAAGCCTCTCCAGTATGCAAACATCCATCCTCTAGCACACAAGAAAGAATATGAAGCCATCAAAAACTATGTGTGGTATCATCCAATGGGAAAGATAATGCATACATTCCCCAAGGTTGTGTTTCAGAATCATCTCTGTGAGTTCTGGCTTACTTGTAAAGTAGCCTTCACCAAATCAGGTAAGCTTGCTATTCGTGGCTATGTTAACAACCGAGCTGATAGGGTGGTCATTACTCTGTCTAGGTTAAAAGAAGTTTTTGAGTTGGAATACAAAAGTGACCTAACTTATGAGTTTGTCCCATCTCTGAGTGAATCAAAAGCAATTTTAAAAATGGTGGGATACTAAGGAAAAAATTATGGAACGGTTAAGATTGTCAATCTGACTGGTGTTTGGAAGAATTTAATTTCTACCATTTCTAGGTCCATTTAAATGAAGGCAGGTGGTTTTGATACACCCAATACACTAAAAATGCAAATTTTTTCTTCAATGGTTACTAATAGATTAGTGGATTTTTGTGCTATGATTTTTGATGATCTTGTAGAAAAAGTTAAAAACAAAACTAAAATCATCCCCTATGGTAGGATTTTAGCCATTATGATAGAAGTTGTACTTAATCATGATTTTAGTATGGCCACTGGTCCAACCGTAGAAGTTAAGCCCATTGAACCATCTATTTTTGGCTCACTCGAGACAGAGCAACCACTTTTGGAAGCTATGTCTCGGTATTTGTCTTTTTGTGAAGAGAAAGCTCAAGAGGAGGAAGAAAGAACTAAAACTGAGTTTAACATCAGACTGATACATCTGCTACACAAGCTTATCAGCCTGACAATCAAGCAAGGGACTTAGGTATGGAAATCACTGAACCTTCCTCTATTCCATCTTCTCTTCCTGAGGGTGAAGGATTGATTGAACAACCACCGGTCCTATCTGAATCCTCAATTCCAAATGTGCAATCTGAGTCTCTATAAATTCCAACACCCACAAAGAAAAGAACTCAAAGGAGTCAATCAGTGCCAACTACTGAGAGGGAGAAAGCTTCTAAAGCCTCTAAATCTTAAAGTTCTCATATCATAACCCCCATTGGAGCTGAACCAGCCCAGGAACGTTCCCAGGTTGAGTCAGCTTTATTAGTTGAGAAACCGATTCGCCCCTCTGCATCCTCCAAAAAGGGTGCAGGTGTGATAAAAGGGAATCCTACTTCTGCTGCACTCTCCAAAAAGAATGTACGCATTGAATCAAAGACCTCAGCCCAAGGTCATACTTTGTCTCATGCTGTATCGCCATCATCACTCTCAAAACAGAGTGGTGATATCATAAAAGGGACACCCCCGGACTCAACCCAAGTTCACAAAGAGTCGAGTCTTGTACACTCACCTCCTCCATCCCTTCTTTATGTGAGGGACAAAGACAAAAATGTAGTTGTCCTTACACCACCACATAGTGAAGCTGATCTTCTTGTGCACCCTGAGTCTGCACAGGCTGTCAATGCCTCTCCTACATCACAAGGAGGGGTACAGGCCTCAAAATTCTATCTCAATGATGATGTGGTGCAACAACACACTGCATTGGAGGGCCCCCCAACCAATTCACACTGAACATTACTCAGATGCATCTATTCCTGCTAATGTCCCCAGACATGGTGCATCTGATTATGTAAGTTTGCTTAGGCAAATCTTACAAGCCCCTCATGCAGGTGAGGAAACCACCGGTGCTCCTCTCGAAGCTGGTGAGAATATCAACACTACCTCTAGGAGTGTTGCTTCATTGGATACTCTGCCAATCCATCCATCCTCAATGGATGATCAGATGGAGAATGCTGATGTTGAGGCTGATCTCACTAATTATTGGCTTATACAATCTGGCAATGATCAGCCTGAATTACATGTTAATTCTCCTCAGGCTGATAGGCAGGCTATCATTTCAATCACTCCACCTCCTGAGACTTCTTCTCTTGAGGCTTCACACCTTTTCATTCCATCCACTCACCTTCCAGAATCCTTCATTGAACCGATTATTAAGGAGAGTGGGGATCTCTTTCCAGAGATCTTGACAGAAATGTCACCCATTCCTTCTTCCCAAGCTGCTACATTTACATTGTCAAATGTAGTTGATCAGCTCACTGAGCTCAGATCTGCTCACCAAACTGATGTTTCAAAGATGGTCACAAACTTGGACTCTCTAAAGCATCAACAACAGGAAATTGCCAAGATGATGGGCACCCTTAATGCAAATCAGATTGAATTGTCAAAAGCTATCTCTGAGCTGAGTTCAACCCTTCATAAAGTCAGCTTAGCTCAGGATACCTCTGTGAAGAAAGCACAAGAAGAAAATGCCACTCTTAAAGAGCAACTAGCCAAAGATAGGGAATCTTCTCTATCTAGTCAGTCTGCTCTAAATAATTCATTGGTGAATTCTTCTACTCAAGCACTTGAGAAGATTTCTGAACTAACTACCAAAGTTGAAAATCTACATGCTTCTCAAGATCAGTGCCACTTCAAAGTCTGTGCAATTCAAACTCTTCTAGATCAACATCTCTCTACAATGGCTAGGCCCCTTAACTCTGTTCTCCCAAAAAATGTATTTGATGATGACAAAAAGGGGAAGAATGAAGAAGAGGAAGCTCAAGTTGTTAATGAATCTGAAAAGGATTCTCAAGCTGAGGGGGAGCTGAATGTTGAAGAAGGGCCTGAACAGATCAATGAGGTTAGAACTTTGGCAATCATGCCCCCACCAAGATCAAGTCAGTTGATGATTGCTAGTGCAGAAAATGTTCAGAAGGATACTGAAGCTGATCAGACCCAACACAGTGAAGCTATTATGTCTCAAGCTGGGTCAGCTTCAGAAGTAGTTAAGGAAAAAGGTGATGATGCTGCTATTTCTCAAGAAATTACCCAAGCTGAATCTGCTCAGACCAATAGTTCATCTAGCAATGATGAGGTGACTATTGGTCAATACTTTATGAAGAAAAGAACTCCTGAAGAATCAATGACTAAACTTCAAGAAGTAGGGCAAAGGCAGCTTGAAGAATGGGAAAGGATCGTGAACAGACTGAAAAGGAGAGGATGGAACGTGAAAACTTACTTGCCATCCAGGAAAGGATAAACAGAGAAGAGGATGAAGCTGAGAAGAGGGAACAAGAAAGATTGTCTTTGGAAGCCATCAAGAATCTCAAAGATATATCAGAAGATGAGCAACCAAAGAAAAAGGGTAAGAAGGTCGAGACTGTGTCACCCAGAAAAGAACAACTCCCCTCTGCAAGTGAAAGAATAGATTAAGCTGATAAGGCTAAGCTTGAGGAGTTTGTTAGAAGAAGAGTGTTTCCTGAAAGGATAATCAGTGTCCAACTCAGAAAGCCAGTCAAGAACCCTTATCCCAATCTTTATTTGACCAGGGAAACAGGTCCGAATCAAGCTGATCCAACTGAGAAAGAGAAAGTGGAGCTGATAGATTTGTTGAAGCTTGGGTACACTGAGTGTGTGGAGATTTACAACATCCTCTACTCTTCAAAGAACAAGAATAGTGAAGTAGTGCTAAGGGAGCTGACCAACAGATTCGAGAAGATAAGAAGATTAAAGGTTGATGTGTCTGGGCTCCCTAAGCCAATTGATGTTCTTGTTAAAGATCAGGAAGAAGAAATTCCACTACTCAAGAAAAGAAAAACAATGGAAAGCAATGTCAGTCCAGATACAAAGAAAAAGAAGGCTAGTCATCCAGGTGGTGGAGATGAAGTGTTTGTAAAGAACTTAGATGCTGCGGGTGTGATGAACTTCACGGAGAAAATGGGATACAATGATGTGATGGATAGAATGAACTTTTCTATGCCCTAAGGTGTTACTTCTGCACCTGTTGGACTCATCATTGATCAGCCTGAGCATGGGTTAGTTATAAACACACACAGAGGTGCCTTGGGTTTTCAAAGAACCTCTGAGCTGAATAAGGCCCCTGCTGTACATCTTTTCACACTCAGATTGCTATGCCACGACACACCTGACCTTTCTGGAGACTACATGAAGTATCTTATTGAGGAAGGAAATAGAAGAAATCTGGACCTGACAAAGGATGCTCCCATTGATGTGAAGACAGAGTTCACCTTTGATGAATGAAAAACTGTAATAGGTAGCTCTGATCTTACCTCTGTTTTGTACAAACATTGTTCTTTATTTAAGTATTTCCTTGTTCATATTTTAAGTGTTTTGTGCATATATAGTTGAAAAGAACCCAAAGAAAAGGTTAGAAGAGTCAAGCTGTATGAGCTATCAATATGATAACTCTTCTAATCCTTAAGTATTTTCTAGGCTAACCTGCTTAAATTGCTAAGGTTTTGTCATCATCAAATAGGGGGAGATTGTTGAGTCAAAATTTATTAGCTTAAATTTGATTGATGACAAACAGTGTAAAAATACGTAAGTCTTTGGTTCTGGAGCTGAGTCAGCTTGGGCATGTCGAAGCTGAGTCAGCTTAGCGTCTTCTGTGTATATTCAATAAGTAAAGAAGACAGTTCTCCAAGCTTAATCTACAAATGGAAGAACAGCACTTGGTCTGAAGTCGAAGAATGAAGATCAAGGATAGAAGATCAAGCTGATGGGTGGAAATCAGCTTGGGCTTACAAGATCAGCCTGGATGAACAACTGGGAACTTAGAATCTTACAAATGTTCTAAGTCTCCTTAATCAAGACTGGATAACACCAACATTGGGAAAAGAGAGAAATAAAATACTAGGAAACATGCAGATGCTCAATGTTGGTAATAGACCCAATTCCATGAAGTGTGCACAACCGCTTTGACTGGCCAATTGTGTAAGAGGTATATGGGAACAAATGTGACAGGTGTCAACATCTTATCAGTACTTCAATGCAAAACCCATGCCTAATACAAGGCTAGCAAATCAATACGCATGGAAAAGAACACACGACATTCAAAGCATGGTGTAAGCCTATAAATACCCGCTTTGATGTATCATGGAAGGTGTGCATTCTTATTATCCAATCCTCACAGTATTCGACTATGCAAGAGTAATCAGCTCAAGCTGTTCTATGTTCAAATACTCAGCCTGGGCTAGTATTTTGTAAAGGATTGATAACAGTCTTGTAATTTGTATTCAACCAAGTAGATAGATTCAAATAGGCGTTTCTGTTCCACATCTGCTTGTAATTCTTGTTGATTAATCAATAAAAGAATTAGTTGAAAATTATAAGCTGTGTTCGTAAAGTTTGCAACTGTTTTACTATTTCCATATTTTCATTTTTGCGATTACTATTTATTTGCTCTACAGTTGGTTAAAATTGGCAATACTTGTTTGTGATTTTAAAGAAGTTGTATTCACCCCCCCTCTACAACACCAATCTACATTGTGAAAACAATCCTTGTTAATCCTTTGGGACCAACAAGTGGTATCAGAGCGGTGGTTTAGTGATATACTGAACTAGATCCATTTCTTTATCTATTTTGTTTAAAAAGTGTTTTCATAATGTCTCAAACCAGTTATCCTGATAATGGCTCTTCCACCAGACCACCTATGTTTGATAAGAATGATTTCAGTGGATGGAAATGTAGGATGTCCTTGTTTTTAGAGTCCATTGATAATGATATGCCTGACATTCTCATTGATGGATCCTATGTTCCTATTTCAACTGTTGTCACTCCCAGAACTGGTGATGACCTTGGTCCACCAGATGTCAGAACTATTGTTAAAGAAAAGGCTGATTGGGGTGATAATGACAAAAGAATGGTGAACTTATAGTTATGGCTGTTCCTAAGGATATCTATAAGGCCATTAGACACTGTCCTACTGCAAAGAAAATGTGGGAAACTTTGAGTGTCATGTTTGAGGGATGTGCAACTTCTATGGAGTCTACTAAGACTACTTTAACTAGAAGATATGAAAGATTCTTTGCACTAAAGAATGAAACTCTCACAGACACTCAAACCCGATTCAATGCTTTAGTGAATGACTTAGTTGCCATTGGCATATACAAAGAAGAAAGTGTTCTTAAAAGCAAATTCTTGGACTCTTTACCTTTAAAATGGAATGATTATGTTGCCACTGTCAAGCTAAGCTCAGTGTATAGGGAATTGGACTTACCTGGACTTTATGGTTTACTTCATAACCATGAATGTTTAGAGGCAGAAAAGCTTATTGTTATGGGTGACTCTATTGGACACTCAAGTTCTGTTCTTGTAGCATCTCACTTTGAACACCCAAGTTCCATTAGCAATGAAGCTGTGCCAAGTCCTGTGGTTTTTGAAAATGTTAAAGATGATAGTTCTTGTTTTTCTGAATCAAATGGTGAAGAAAGTGATGGAAGTGAAAGTTTAGCAAATGAGGTTGCCATGTTAGCAGAAAGACTAAGAAGAAGGTATTTTTCCAAGTTCAAAGGGAAAGCAAAAGGATCTAAAGAGGTGTCCAAAAGGCCAGTGGACATGTCTAAGGTCACTTGCTATAAATGTGATAAAACTGGTCACATGGCTAATGATTGCAGGTCAAAATCCACAGCTCAAGCTGAACACTCAAAAAGTGGAAGGAGTGAGAAGTACACCAAGCTTAAAGCTAAATTCAAAGCTCTGCAAGCTCAAGTTGCTGAGCTGAGTGAGTTAGCTAAGCTAAGTGAAAAGAGCCTTGTTGCCAAAGACTGGGCTGAGAGTTCATCCTCCTCTGAAGATGATGTGTTTGAAGATGCACGCTGTTTATTGGCAAAGGAAACCCAAGAGAAGTTTCTTGACGATCTGGCCAAGATAAGAGACAACAGCAAGTCAGCTCAGTCAGCTTCCACAAGTTCAAAGGTACCCTCTTTTCTTTCTCTTCTGAGTAGTTGGGTGTTACATATAATAACAATGAGTAGTTGAATATGGTTGACTATCATCTAGAATGAATCTGCAAGACAATACTCCATATAACTGTTATATGCCCCCCTTATCTCCTGTGCATACCAGGGATTGTTGCTAACTCCCTAATTTGTAGCGTTACTATCATCTACTACCCTTCAATGAATGGAAGGTTGACTTGGACAGTTTAATCATACCATGGTAAGCTAATGTCGCATCAATCGACACTAAATAAGGTCGGTTGACGCTAGCATTCTAATTCTGACTCTAACTTAATGACTTTGACTTTAACTGACCGACACTAAACTTGGCAACTGACACTAATTTGGACCTAAGAGTCAATCCACTCTATTCAGGGGATAGTGTCGAGTTGTTGGCTGTAGCAAAAATCCAGAATCTCGATTAAGTTAAGGAGGGTTTCAAGGACATGCATTCAAGTTTTCTTTTACTCTATAGTGTAAGTTACAAAACCCATTTGATGGAATACAAGTGTGGCTTGAAAACTTATGTTTATGGTATAAATAATTGTAAAAATATGTCATGGTTTTCTTATGAACATTAATTAAAATCGAATTAAGGACCTGAATACAAATTCGTAGTATATTTGAAACTTACAATATATAATGGAACTCAGCTCAGGTTGAAGGCTGATTTTTGTGAATTTTCACAAGATTAAAACTGAAATCCTTATCTTCAAAGAGACTTTATGATTATCCATAATATAATACATTTTGGATGACTTTCAGCCCATTTGACCCAATTTTTTTGCAAGACTTCATAATCAATTGAAATTCTTCTACCTAAAGGAGTATCTCCTTGCGTCTTTGTTTTTAGTACTTGAATGCATTACCTCAAATCTTCAATTGTTTGGTCTATACATCAGAATAATAATATAATAAAAAAACATAATATAAGGACAATTAATTAAATTAAAATACAAATCATATGTAGAAAATCAATCAAACTAAAGAAATAAAAAAGAAAAACTTTCACAAATGGAAGTCTTTTTTCTCTTTCACAAGGGCTGATCTCTTTTGCTCATCTACATCACTCAAATACACCAATTATAGACCAACTACAAAAAGTATCTCCTTCATATATCTACTTTCATACTATTAAAATGAAGGATTTGATATTATTTATAATTCTAAATACAAACTATATAGGATTTTGAATTGTTGAATGGATGCTTACCAAAACAGCCGCTCTAACAGTTGAAATGGTCAATACATATCCGACTTTTTCATTGAGAACTTCTATCAAACAGTTGATGGATTTGATAATACCCTAATTCTTACAAATTAGGGATTTGATAATATCTTCATAGGCAATAGATAGTAAGTGAGTGCCCCGTGTAAATTTAAGGATTGATGTGGAAGATATCCCAATATTTGTGTTTGAACGGCAATAAGATTAATATGATATCTCAAATTGATATGTAATGGAAGAAAACTCTATAAATATGCAATAGCCTTAAAACGTTACAGTGTTATCTAGCTAGGAATTAGAAAGACTAAACAAAAAATAGCTAGATGAAGTGGCTTTGTCATTCGATCCCTAAAACAGTGGCGCTGGTTCGAGTCCCAGCCGGGGTTTTTCTTTTTTAGTATAACCGGTTTCTTTGTGACACCTAAAACATGAATAGGTGGCAGCTTACATGCTAACATGTCATGTCAAAATATGGAGGCACGGGTAGGCCTAAAATGAGGTGGGCCCACGATAGGAATACTTGGAGAAATTGACACCTTTTCCCATATTGTCTTGCCCAAGGATGCTAGCGATGGTTGGCCAACAGAAGAAGTGGGCACAAACTAAGATGACTCGATCCGATGGTTGGCCAACAGAAGAAGTGGGCACAAACTAAGATGACTCGATCCTGGAAAGGTGGGAGGACAAACGATCGAAGGTTCTAAAGGAGTTCCCCTGACGGAAGGTGTAGCCTAGGAGTGAAAGGCATATGTGAAAAGGTTACATAGACTTTTACTTTTGACTTTTGTTTTCTTTGACCTCTGTAGTTGGTTTTGGCCTACGAAGTAGGCCTAAACCGAGGGGGGATGTTACTCTAGAGTTTTTGTTACCCCAAATTAGGTTTGTCTGTCGGAGGACATGACAAATGAGAGGACACGTAGAGGACTAGGGTTAGTTTTTGAATAATACGGTAGATAAGTAACCCTTCTAGGGGGTTTAGGGTTTAGTATCATAGGTTGAGTATCACCCGTTATGTAGGCTCGTCCTTCCTCGCATAATCTGCTATATGTTTGTATATTATTACATGCTACCTTTCTTATTTACCTTTCTTATTTGCATATATGTATGTATGTCTGCATGCGAGGTTTTATGCACGTACTTAGGTTTATTACACGTTTATTGTAACATCCCGAACATTTTGAACCTATTTTATAGCCATGTCGTTAGATGTGACGTTAGTTGTCGTTAGGTCATAAT
>JAOEHQ010048465.1:0-10195 GCA_025447715.1 Asclepias incarnata
TTCACGGGTTTATCTTTTAACAAAGAAGAAGTAGAAATGTTTGATGCTCAAAAGGCATTGTCTGATGCAGCGATAAAATATGCAGTTCCTTGCACAGAAGTGCTTGCCGATCTTGCTGCTCATTGCAATGAAAGAAAACTGGCTTGTAGGAATGTAAAGGATGCTATTGATAGACTTTACATGTGGCCGTTTCTGAGGAATATAGAGGTAATATATTACTATTTTTAATCCACTTTTATGGCTGTTAATGTTTTCTCTGTGATGCCTTGCTGATGACTAGTGGTGGCAAAATCGGTGGGTCAGGCTTGGATAATGGGTGAAAAAGGGGTTATTTTTTAGTACAGGTTGGGTGACCTGAAACAATTTGTGTTCACTAAAATGATTTAGGAGGTTTTGGTCATTGAAATAGACTTTGGCTTCCTTTTGACACATTTGACATGTCTCCCATTTTTTGGCTAATTTTTATGATTTGACCGCTTAAAGATAAAACAATATTCTTGTCCCATTTATAAATGGATTGGATTTGGTACCACTACTCCACCTCGATTGGTGACCTTTGCTTTTCTGCCTATTTTTTAGCTTTGTAGCTTTTCTAGTTCCAGTATTATTTTTTATCTGTCATTATTAAAACATGTTAATTTTCTGTCCGTTGACTTGAATACAAGTCACCTTCGTGTAGCAAGTCTAGTAACATATAATGATTTCCTTGTGTGATAATTTGCAGGTTTTCCTTTCAGAAGCTAGAGTATTGGGCTTGGGACCAAGATCCATGTCCATACATGTTACCAAACTAGCTGTAAGTGCTATTGTTTAAAGACAGCAAAATGGGCAGATAGGAAATGTTGGGTAATGAGTCAGAATGGGTAATCTTTTGGTATGGATAAAACTATGACGGGTCGTGTTAGGCTAACCTGAGACACTTTTGGCATATAGCTAGTGTGTCAAATATGGTTGCAAAAGCTACAACATTTTTATAAGAATTGATTTTTTTTTTTATAAAGTTTATGAGGTTTTGTGTGGTAAAAATACATTTTGGGTGATTTTCAACATATTTGACCTCTTACTTTCTTGTAACTAACTAATTTATTCAACGCAATAGAGATAATACATAACTTAGATGACACTTTCTTTTGTTAATACTTCGAAATTGCCACCTTTATAATTCACTTGTATATCATTCACTAATCGTCCCTCTATTGTGCATTCATGCTTCTAGATTAAGCGTCAAATATACTATGACGAAGTTGAGGGTCTTACTGCCGAATGGCTAGATGTTACTTCCACATTGATCCTGAATTACATTCCAAACAACAGCTCACATAAAAAGGGAAGCTATAGTAGATTCAGGACAATTGAAGAAGTTGCAGTGATTACGTTTCCATACAACATGGCATCAGAACCGGGTTTATCAAAAAATGCAGACATTGAGCCAGCAGTCTTTCCCCTGGTGTTAAATATTCTTTCAACGGTTCCTGTTGCAGTTCATCCTATTGCTGGGGATGACGGCCCAATCGATATAGAGGCAAGATTATACATGAGCTCATATTTTTGTTAGTTTTTTGTATCCCAGCAAGTTTAAACTGCTTGTTACAAAGGTAGCTGTAGATGGATATTGGTTCGTTGGAAGATGTTGACAATGTAGAGAAATTAAAGGGTTTATTATTTTGTTTGCATGGTAGCTGTTTGTTTTTAAAAAGCAGACTACCATGCAGGTTTATTATTCTTCGTTTTCTTCTCAATAATTCCTTAAGTCTCCTCCTCTTAGGCTCTTACGCATGATCAAACTGCTTGATTCAAAGTCGTCGACTTCTACTTATGGCAGGTACCTATTTGTGTAACAACTCTTGGTTTAATTGTAACTAGAAATTTATGGTCGCTTCGTTGAAATTTTGTGGAGTTTATTTCTTTACTTAGATTTTCTTGTAACTTTTATTTTGTTGTAAACTAATATAGTAAATACGATATTATGCATTACTATTATGCTTTTACACCAAAAAGCAATATATTAAGAACAGAAAATAACAAATATTTATCGTTAGGGTAAAAGAAATGTTTTGAAGATCCTTCAAGACATCAAATCGTTAGAGTATTTATGGTTTAGTACGAGATCAAAAAATAAAAGTATCACTTGGGAGGATTGGTGTAATTTCAAACTCATGTAAATTGTTGTAAATACTTATACTGCCGGTGATTTGCCGGGGTAAGTGATAATAGAAAGTTTACTTTTCAAAAAAAAAAAACAAAACAAATATTTATCGGGTTTAACGCCTTCTACCAAAAAAAAGAAAATAACAATATCAAATTATGCATATAGATAATTAATTTAATATGTAATTAAAACAGAAGTCTGAACAAGTTTTTAAAACTACCAGAATCCACTTTGAGACTAGATTTCCCGCCTTCCTCTCCTATTAGGGGTTTTGCTTATGGGTTAGTTTGATAAGATCGGATGATGCTAAGATGAATAATGATAATGTGGGTGTGAACATGATGGGAAGTAAAGCAGCAAAAAACACTAGTGGTAATGATGGTTGATGACTGGGAAAATAAGAGTTATATACATAAAATAAAAGCAGCAAAATAAGAGTTATATACATAAATATATATATATATATATATATATGAGGTGGAATTAATTTGACTAACTAAAAAAATCAAATTGAAATTCAAAATAAAAAGTGATTGGTTATTTGATGATGGACCCTTTAAAGATGTTTTTGCCGGTTTTTAATCCGAAGACTTTTTTTTTGGACCTCAATAAAGGTTATTGGGTCAAATTGGGATACTTTCCAATCAATTAGTCCATGAATTAATTTACAACATTTATCCCTTAACTTCTAAAATAACTACACTACCCTCTTTTACATCAATTACATTTACATCAATAACCTACACTACTCGTTACTGTCACCACCACCACCAGTCGCCACCACCACCACTCGTCGCCGTTACTACCACACCGCTACTGCTACCACCATCACCGCCACATCGCGCGTGTATTTGTCTAGTATAAAATAAAGAATGTTTTTTATTTATTTCAAATATATATGTTTATAGATATCAAAATTTATTAGTAAAATAAATAAATTTTAATTTATTTATTTAATAAAATATTTATTGATATTCTCCAAGAGTGATTACCTCGGGTTACTTTTGAACTCACAAGATGATACGATCGAAAGTTACAAGCTTTTCATAACTATTATTTAATACTTATTATTTATTATTTTATATTTATTATTTATTTTATAAATAAATATATATATAAATTTGATAATTAAAAAATCTGAAAATTATTTATTGATTATTATTTTCTATTTATTATTTATTTATTTATTTTATAATTAAATATGTATATATTTAATAATTAGAAAAATCTGAAAATTATTTATTGATTATTAAATTTTATTTATTATTTATTAATTTATTGAGTATGTATGTATGTATGTACGTACGTATGTATGGATAGTATATTATAAGGTATATATGTATGTATAGTATAGTATAAGGTATGTATGTATGCATGTCTCTTTTAGTTTTCAAAAGCTTCATTTCTATTGTTCGTTTAATGATTGGACCTAATGGGCCAAATATGTTTCTCAATAATTCGTTTGGGCCTTATATGAGCCTATTGGGACAGTAGTACGAACATCTGATCCAATTACAAGTTTTGTGGGTGGTTTAAAACTTACAGAGGGATAGAAAGGTGTACTGGTGATCGAACTTGGAGTTGGTTACACATCAGTGTGAGTGAAAACATTATATTGTGAATCTTTATTGTAGTTGATAGGATCAGATTCACAAAAGAGAAATGCTAGGTTGACAAACTAATTACAAATAAAAATTTACAAATAAATCTTCCACCAATCAAATCAAGTCATCTTTTCTCTTTCTTCTTTCTCTTTCTTTGTTGATTGGTCCACATCACATGACACATGTGTTTGTAAACATTTGTTTGTAATATGTTTGTAGATCTATCATTCCTCTTCACAAAATATGATTCACAAAAAATTATTGTTATTATATTTTATTTTCTTCTTATATCAAAAGAATTTCTGACATGGATTCTTATAAATAAAACTAATTTATTATTAAGATACTCGGTATATAAATTCAAGTAAAAAAATCAAAAATAAAAAATCATATTAAACCAAAGTTGAAAATTTGAAATTGATTTGGTTTGGTTTGGGACCGAACCGATTTTGCAATTTGGTTAACGAACTGTTGATTTCAAATCAAACTAAATCGGAAAGCAAATACATTTACAAAAAACAAAACCTTACAACACAAACCTTGTATCATCATCACACAGCAATCGAGACAAAAAAGAAGACAAAACAAAACACGCATGGCGGGTTCTCCGAAACAGGATTCCTACACGTACTAATTTGGAAGATAGAGGTATGGACATCCCGTCTTTATTGTGTCCTTTGTGTAATAACAGTGTGAAAGATTGCGAGCATACTTTTGGGCTTTATGATATTGCTGTGCGAGTTTGGAATCACATTTTCAAATGGCTCCAAATTGTTCCTGCTCCTATTTATTGTTCGAGTGAAGTAATGACATGGGTGGATGATTTGAACATTGTTTTGGAGAAAAAGAAAATGATTGAAGCTATCGTTTTTACTGTTTGGTGGTCGCTTTGGAATTTTAGAAATGAAAAGGTGTTTATCCCGGGGTTGCAACGGAAGGAGTATCTGGTTGATTTGATTATTTCTCAATCGTTCCTTTGGGTCACCAATAGAAACCAGAAGCGAAAGATGTCGTGGGAGTCGTGGCTATCTAATCCTATTTCGTAATGGTATCTTGGTCGTGCCTTGAGACTTATTTGGTAATGCATAAAAAACACCATAGAGTGAATACCGGTGGCTCGACCTCTGTTGGTTGGGGGGTTTTTCCACGGGTCTTGGTTTAACCGTAATTGGCGCGAGTTTTTTTTGAACCCATTTTGTATTCCTCGCAGTTCAAGTCTCAAGAAGAATTTAGTATCGAGTGTAGTGTTTCGGTCTAAATTTTGTAATTGTATTTGTACTCTTTGTTTTGGCTTTCTAGCAATTCGCTAGAAGTCTTTTTTATATAATACTTATTTTTTTGCCTTAAAAAAAAAGATTTGTACATGGTTTGGGTTTGAAAACGTGACCAGGGATTGAAACATTGGCCAGGTTAAGAACTCTTTTGATTTGTGAGTAATAAGAAAAAAGAAAAGAAGAGAAAACTAACCTTGGTAAGGATGTACCACAAGTTTTTTGAGCATCAAGTTCAAAGAGAAACAATTGGGGTGTTTGGTAAGAGTAAATGGAAAGGAGAGAAAGAAAATGAGAATGACTTCTCTTATTTGGTTAAACAATAGAATAGAAATGGGAAAAGAGAAAGGCGAATGATTTTCATTCTTCTCATTCTTTACAAATTGGAGAATGAAAATGTTTTTGTTTTTTATTATTAAGTTTTGATAGGCTTTATCAATTAATCTTATTTATTTACTAAATGATAAAGTAATTAACTTGTAATAAAAGTTTTATTATTTTTTTCTTATCACTTTTGTTCATTTTTTTGTAATTCTCTTACGTGCATTATCTGTTTATAACAAACAATAGAATATATTCTTTTTATAAATACTCATTCATTTTCTGTTATGTTTCTATTCGTTATGATTCTTTCCTACCAAATACCTCGGCTTTGTGTTTATTTGAAATTTGGATTTAAGACAAAATGTATGCAACTCACATGATGGGTGGAGTTTTATAACCTGCTTCTATTTTAGTCAGCCTCTGCATTCACACGGCAATGGAAAGAGTAATGATATATATGCCTAATTCATATGCATAAAAACATGCCTAATCCATACATTACATGACACATGTTTTCCACTAATTCTCTTTCATCATTTCTACCTTTGATCTTGCTACATGTCGTGATCTCCTTTTATAGACCTATCTTTAGACATACAAATTAGGGACATTAATTATTTTCCTTAAGAGAATGAGAATGGATATTGGTTCCCTTTTGCCATTCTTTGTATCATTCAAACCAAGGAAGTGTTTGTGTTTCCATTTCCCACCTTTTTTTTTCCGTCCTACCAAACACCCCGGGGAGTTCTCTAGTGCTTCTTTTCATTATCATATTAACAACACAATCTCCATAAAGATCCGACTTGATTTAAAATTAGAGTCATTTATTATGAATTGATATTATTCATTCTTTAAGAATTTTTGTTCGTACGAATTCTAATAATTCAAGATTATAGATTTTTGGATTTTAGTCCCTACAATCTTCTTTATGGAGACAATGATGTATCAAAGTCATAACTTATTTAATGCAATTCATGAATATGAATCGTAAGAATTTTTGAATATGAATTCAACATTCATAATTGAGACAATAGTTTTATGGACTAAAGTCATGAACTGTATTATTAGTTAATCTTGAATGATTTTTTCATTCATTTGAACCAAATGACTGTTCTTTCGAACCAAATGGCCATATTAATGCATTAGGACATTTTGAACTTCCTAATGAAGCATTTCCAACGTTATGGTTAGGAAATGAATATTTTTGAAACTTTCTTTTAAAAGGATTATTTTCACTAGATTTTTCGACTGAAATTTTATCCATAATTTGTTTGAAAAAATTATATATATTAAAACGGTCCTTCGGATTATTTTTAAAAAAACTTTTGTCACCCTTATTAAAATTCTTGAGCTTCAACCGTTGATTAAAGAGAGAGTAATTGTACATGATGAAATAGGATTGTGATATTTACATCACTAATTTTGTTCATATTCATGCATTACACTATAGTAGCTACATTTTCTTTTAGCATAAACTAGTTGTGTATGGTGTATTATATATATCACTAAATATTGAGTTGATTGCAAGAACGGTCTATGTGGTTTATATTTTTTTATAGGCATGATCTTCCTTAATCTTTTTTTAAAATGTAACTAATTATAGCCTAATGTTTATAGTAGGAATCAGCTACGTTTTGGATATTATATGTTGGTAACTTATTAAAATGTCCAAATCACGTATCAAGTTATCTATTGTATCGTTAGCCGCGGTTACAAAGTCAGTTTTGTTTAGTCAAAAGCTTAAGTGGAACTGCAACGTGGATTTTAATACATATAATATTAATTGAAAAAACACATAAGCTCCTTTTTCTTCCTCAACTGCTATTCTACATTTCCTCCACCCATCGGGAAAAAAAAGAAGGACCTCACCAGTATTTTTTCTCTCTCTCTTTACTGTTCGGACATCACCTCCACCCACTGGACATCATGTCCAGGTTTCTCCCCAACTGCTATTCTACATTTCTATTGTGTCTTCTTGCTTTTACCACCGTCGGAGATCCTCAACCACCCACTGGACATCACCTCCGATCATCACCACCGTCCACAATTCACCCCCCACCGGTCATCACTACCATAACCTGTTTACAGCCCACCACTCACCAAGAACCAACACCACTCCAGTAAACACCACCACCATTCCATCGAGCCCCGCCATCAAGCCTCACTATTAGTCACCACTACCACCAACACCACCGGCATCGTTTTTCCAACATCCACCTCCAACCCTTGAAACACATTGCAGGCCACCACAATTAAGCTTTCTTGAAAAGTACAGAAACTTTATCCCAAGTGTAGCTGAACTTATCCCTATATTAAATCCTGTCCCCGTTCTATTATTTTAACCACACATTCCAACCCAACTCTCTCTCCCAAATATTATAAAATTAGAAAACATTAATTTAAAAAAACTAAATAAATGTAATATTTTCTTCGTTTCTTTCACCAGATATAAAAAATTCACCCATACATCTTCCGTTTTCGGTTCCAATCTTTCTCAATGACAACTACCATCACTATTTGTCGGCGGCCTCTCTCCAGCAACACCAACCCTACATCGGCGCCACCATTAAATATTTCAAATATGGAATTCGTGTTTAGATGTAGTATTATCATATTTTGGGTTTGCTTTGTTTATGATTTAGGTTAGAATCTCATTTTTGATTTATTTAGGAGGGGTGATGGTGGATCTGTGTTACCATAGGTAGTTGGTGATGGGGTTATGTGGCTGCAGGTGGTGGTGTGTGTAGGTGACTGGTTTGCTTGGTTTTAGGTGTTGGTGGCGGTTTGTGTGGCTATCGGTGGTGGTAGCGACAAGTGGTGGTGTGTAGGTTTGTGAGCATATATGAAGGTTGAAGACATAAATCTTACAAATCACGAGTCTACTTTTACAAGTCGAGTCGACTTACATCGAAAAAGTGGGGACTCTATAGGTGATTTTTATTTGCTCCCGACTTCTAGCATGACTTGCAAGTCAGGGTGTGACTCTGTTCGAGTCGATGCGAATCACAAACTCGTTCGAGTCAGGAGAAGAACAATGAACCAATGATTGTTTTAGTTTGATCCGTATCTATGTATATTTTGGCTTTTCTTTATCCTTTTCTTCTTTATGATTTTTATATTTTGGCTTTTCTTTATCCTTTCTAGTCTGATTTACATTGGTTATGTATTTTATTAAATACTAAATTTATATACATGTGAAAGATACATAAACAGATGTAAAGATTATATTAAATGTATCTAAATTATATTTATATTAATAATTTATATACATGTGAAAGATACATAAACAGATGTAAAGATTATATTAAATGTATCTAAATTATATTTATATTAAATTATTAATATCCCAACTCTTACGAGCCGATTCGCGAGTCGAGTCACGAGTCAAAAATCTGAGATTTCGAGTTACGAGTCGAGTCGCGAGGCAACACTATGGTTGAAGATGGTAGTTTTGGCTATGAAAAGAAATCAAATTGATGGTGGTGGTATGGTAGAAGATAGATGTCTTTGCTAGGTAGTTTTATTTCACTGTGATAGTTTGTTTGTTAAAATAGTCGGTTTAATGGTTGTTATGGATTCAATTTAGTTTATAAAATAAATGAAGAACTTTATTAAATTAAAAATACATAAATTGTAATATGTGCATCTTTGTGAGTGATTACAGATGAAAGATAGCTTCTAAAAATATTGTTTGAATTTTTTTATTATTTAAATTGTAATATATGTTTGTCAAAATTAAGATTTAAATTGAGAGGATATAATAATCTTCTTTTAATCTTGAAAAATTAAGTAAATAAATAAAAGAACTAAAAATTATATATACAACTAGATTTTAGTCACGTGTATACACACAGTTAAGTTAAAATAAAAACATCAACCTATTTAAAAATTTAATTGAGCAGATTAATATTTTAGACACGTTTTTTTTTTATAATTTTAAAAAAGTTAATAGTTTAATTTATATTAAAAACAAATCTTTTCTTTCAAATAAATGCAAATATAAACATGAACTAGCATGGTACCCGTGTGTTGCGACGGATACAATTGACAGGGCGTTAGATGCCGTCAGATGTCGTAATTACTGAAAACACAAATATCATAAATGAGTTACATTAAGAGAATGAATTTAAGAACATACATAGTACTACGTATATAAATTGTATCATAACTATAATGGTGTTTTGTGTTATGTGTATAAAGTAAAATTTTCATTTGTATGTGCAAATCACCTTCACAAAATCTTTTAAAAAAGCACTTGATGATATCAACCTATAAGTTTATTTTGCAAAGAAGTGTTAACCGAGTTTTTTATAAGGGGAAATCATATATGTTGCAGCAGCATATATGCTGCTCTCACAAAAAAAAAAAAACATTTTGACCCCTGCTGTTAACAGCATATATGCTAACCCCTTTTTATAATTGCAACTTCACCCATCTTAAAAAGCTAGTTACGTACTAATTTGTCTCATTAACATTTGAACATGTTTTAATTGACTTCAACGGATGAACGTGTAATTAGCTTAGCTTAAGTTAAAGAAAATTACAGTATAGAATATAGTTACCTCCTAAATATCATGATATTAAAAAAAAAAAAAAAGGAAGTCAAGGTCATACAGATATGTAGTACATCGTTTTCTCCATTAATTCAATGAAATGTTTCAAATATCATTTCTGTTTTTTCAACAAATTCAATAATTATTATTATTAATAAGGGATTTGCTAACTAATGCCCCGAGGGCATTAGTTAGTGGGTATTTAATGAACTCCGGGTTTCTTAAAATATCAATAAACGTAATTAATGCTTATTAAAAATGCATTTAATAGTTATTAAATCAAGTTAATTCTTA
>JAOEHQ010048466.1:0-21148 GCA_025447715.1 Asclepias incarnata
TGGAGTGGTTTGACATGTGCTTTCCATGTGGGAGGTCTCCGGTTTGAGACTTCCATTCCACCATTTTTATTTTATTTTATTATTATTATTATTATTTTGGGATTTAAGAGCTACTAGTGCATTTTAGCCTCTTAATAACTTACATATATAACCCTCATGTTTTGTCTTTTATTCAATTTATATATATAGTTTTGCTCTTTTAATTTTTACTTTTTTATTTTATTCAATTTAACTTTTTGTTGTACTTTTTGGTCTTTATTTTTATTTTTTGGAACCTTATGTTTTATTTTATACTATGACTTTTGTAATTTTGTTTTCTTAGCATTTGGTTTTTTATTCCATTTCGCTTTTTTTATATAAATTTTGATCTATTATATTTTTCCCAAGTATTTTTTTTTACTATTTTGTTTTTACATATATCTTTCTCGGAATATTTTTTTTAACATGGTTAGGGTATTGCACTTAAATAAATATATATTTCTTTTTATTTGATTGTTGATTTTTTTTTAAAACAATGTTCATTTGTGCTTTCTGGGACACATCTACGATGTTGTGTTATTGGTATTGTCATTAAAAAAGAAGCAGATATCCACGGTAGTGCGCAACAACCATTATTTCGGCCCCGCAACGCGGGGTTTTGTACTTCCTAGTTAAAAATATTGTTAGTAAATATTTGTTTGTAAGTCTAATATTTCTTTTACACTTAATTAGAAATATCTTTTTCACACATTCTCTCGCCTTTTTCTACTCCATTCATCGAGCCCCTTTTGTCATCCCCATTCAACCAAAGCCTGCACATAACCGGAGCTCCACTTCAAATACCATTAAAGCTTGATATAAAATATTGTCTAATGCATGCGCCTTAAAACTGGCACTGCTAGAAACGTGGCTTCATCTACATGTACACGTAGGTTGAAAACGGCATTCTCACTGCCGGATTGTGATGATTTGGCCAAACCCGACATGCTATATAAAAGAGCAACCTATGTCATCTCATTATACTACCAATGATTGAGTTTGTTACATGAAACACCTGCAAATCACTTGTTAGAACCCGTAAGTAAATAGGAAAAGGTGATTTACATTTAGGACTAGTAGAAGTTAGAATGCACTTCTTTCAAAAGCTTTTTTTTTTAAATTAACCAATATATCTATAATACCCTTAATGAATTAATTTACACAATCTATCCCTTAACTCTTAAAATGACTACACTACCCCATTTTACATCAAATACCTACACTACTCGTCACCGTTATCACCACCACCCGTCGCCGCGACCACTAGTTGCCGCCACCACCACACCGCCGCCGCACTGCACGGACATCTATCTAGTTAAAATAAACGGATATTTCAAACCTAATTCTTAAGTGGGAGTTCACAACAACTTGTTGGTTGATGGGTCAGAAAGATAAACCAACCACTAGACCAAAGAAGACTCAATTTATTTTCACACCCTTCACCCACTTAGCTTATTATTGTACACTAGATGGATGCCCGCATAATGCGACGAAGATGGTGGTAGCGGTGGTGTGGTGGTTGCGGCGACGGGTGGTGGTGGTGGTGGCGATTGGTGGCGGCGGCGGCGAATAGTGTAGATTATTGATGTATAAAGGGGTGATGTAGTTATTTTAGGTAATGTAAATTATTGATGTATAAATTAATTCTTTAAGAGTATTTTAGTTATTCATCAGGCTTATGAGCATTTTGGTTGCATACCATGGTTTACACACACACATTCTTTACATAACTATTTTCTTAAAGAATCACGAATTATGTATTCATTCATATTTAAAATATAATAAAAGTTCATATGAGAACAAAAAAACTGTTAAAAATATATCAAATTACATATAACTTGATATGTTCATATGCGAACGGTACATGTAAACAAATCCATTTACATGTAAACAAAATGCTAATTTTCAGGTTTTCAGAAGTCTTTTATGTTACGATATTCATTTTTATAACTTTTTACATGCGAATAACTTAAAAAACGATTGATCTAATACAAATTTAAAAGTTGGGTCAAAATCAGTCATTCGTGGTCAAAATTGGTCATTCGCAGTCAAAATCGGTCAACCTTTATAAAAAAAAAGAACGGTTCTTTTTATTTATAGGAACGGGTGTATTTTATTTTTAAGGAAATGATCCGTTTTGTTGAAGAAAAAAATTTATATTTAGCCCTGAAATTTATTAATCCACATATTAAATCCCTACCTAACCTTTTTTTAGGTTCATTCATTTTCCCTCGCAACTCACAAGTATCTGACGAGGGCGATCCTCCACCTCCGGCGACTTCACCTCCGGCGAATTCCCTTCCGGCGACTCCACCACAGGTAAATATATTTTTGATTTAATTAATTAAATTTATATGGTATATAAGATATTTATTTCTGATTTCATTAATTAAATTTATAGTATTTCACATTTGAGTTCATTGAGACCCGAGGATGGCATCTGGTTCTGCCAGTTCACCATCCGGTCAGTCAATGGTTCCTGGGGCTAAAAGAAGATCAAATGATATTGGTTGGGACTATGGTGTTTGCCCGGATCCAAACAACTGGAATAAAATCAAATGCAACTTGTGTGCAAAAGTGGTCAGTGGGGGGATTACAAGATTGAAACAACATATTGGACATGTTACAGGACAAGTATCGTCATGTCCGAAGTCTACCAAAGATGATCAGTTGAGATGTCGGGATGCTATCAACGAAGGGAAGTTAAAAAAGAAGGGTAAAAAGGAACACGATGAAGCCATAAGATCGCAGGTGAGAAATGATACTAGTGAAAGTGCTATTTATGTGAATGAACTACATGATTCTTTGGGAAGCAGGAAGGAACCAAATGTTGTTGGCCCCTTGGATAACTTTGTAAATAAAGTAAACCCCGAGGAGTCAAAAAAAGATGAGAAGGGTAAAAATGTTGACCTTAGCAATGATATTCAGAAAGATAGAATATGGATGGTGAAGAAATACATTAGTAGGTGGGCATATGAGTCCGGGATACCTTTTCATGCCTTTGAAAGGGATAGCTTCAAAAAGTTGTTGGAAGTGGTTGGCGAATTTGGAACTGGGCTTTCACCACCTACTAGATATGAGATGAGCACCACACTTCTAAAGGAAGAGGTTGAAAGAATAAAAAACTTGTTGAAAAGAAATGAAGAAGAATGGAAACAGTATGGATGCTCGATTATGGTGGATGGTTGGTGCGATATAAAGAGGAGGAGCATTATGAACTTATGTGTAAATTCAAGGATGGGTACCGTTTTTTTGTCTTCCAAAGAATGTTCGAGTGAAGCGCATACAAGCGAGCATATATATGAGTATGTGGAAGGTTGCATTCAAGAAGTTGGTGCCGAACATGTTGTTCAAGTTGTGACCGATAATGCCTCCAATAACATGGGAGCGGCAAAGTTGCTTAAAGTGACAAGACCAAAGATTTTTTGGACATCATGTGCGACGCATACCATTAACCTTATGCTTGAAGGTATCTATATTTGTTTAACATGTTCTATACTTTTATTTATTCTTTTAATTTTATACTTTTATGTTTTTCAAGGTATCGGTGCACTTCCTAAGTATAAGAAAATCCTAGATCAAGCAAAGAAACTAACCATCTTCATTTATTCTCACCACAAAACGTTGGCTATGATGAGAAATTTCACGAAGAAAAGGGATATTGTCCGACCGGGTGTCACGAGATTTGCTTCTGCATTTCTAACTTTACAAAGTTTGTCCCAAAAAAAGGAGCAATTAAGACATATGTTCTCTAGCCCCGAATGGGAAAAGTGTAGATTTTTCAATACCGTTAAAGGGAAAGCCACATATGCAATGGTTCTAAGTATCTCATTTTGGGCCGGTGTGTCACTATGTTTGAAGGTGTTTACCCCTTTGGTCAAAGTCCTTCGAATGGTTGATGTGGATAGGAAGCCCTCAATGGGTTTTGTTTATGGGGAGTTGATAAAAGCAAAGGAAGAAATCAAAGGGGTTTTGGGTGGTAACAAAAAAGCTTATGAGCCTGTCATAAAAATCATAGAGACTGAGATGAAAGGTAGACTAGATTCTGTTATGCATTTGACGGCTTATCTTTTAAATCCTTATTATTTCTATAAGGATCCGCAAATCCAACATGATCCCGATGTATCCGATGCGGTTCTAGAGTTGTTGGAAACAATATTTACTGGAGATTTAGAGATGCAAAAACAAGTGCTAAATGTTGAGTTACCAAAGTACAAGAATAAAATGGATAGATTTGGTAAGGAGCTTGCAATTTCGTCATGTAAAGTGAATAATGACGACTATGATCCGGGTAATGCAATTTACTATAAGTTATTTATTTCTTTTATGAACTTTCATATTTATTTATTTAATAATTTGCTCAATGTTTCAAAATTGAAGCGAATTGGTGGGGAACTTTTGGTGGTGTCACTCCTAATTTGAAAAAGATTGCAATGAGGATTCTTTTGTTAACTAGTAGTTCATCGGGGTGTGAAAGGAATTGCAGCACGTTTGAAGGGGTCAGTAGACTTTATTTAAATTATAATTATATATCATTATATTGTATGGTTTTGTAACACTTTGTTGCTTTTAACTTTGTAGATACACACAAAGAAAATAAATAGATTGGAGGCGAGTAAATTGAACAATCTTGTTTATGTTCAATTCAACTCTAATTTGATGGAAAAAAACGAAAGGAGAAAACAGAGGAATGTTGAAGTGCTATTATCAAATGATAGTCACATGGCTCAAGAATGGGTTGCTGAATGTGATGGAGATGGAGATGAAGAAGTTGAGGTTCAACCCGATTCAGAAGCACATTGGGAAGCGGTTGGTGAAGCTTTGGAAGCCGATGAATATCTACAACCTTAACAAAGTTCTAGAACAACTGCAAGAAGGAAATATTAAAAGTAATGGTTATGAATTTGCGTTGATAAGACTGATATATTTGTTCTGTGGAGGGCGAATGATCTCAGTGGAGGGCTGGTAATATGCCTGGCTTGCACCAAGGTGGGTCGGGTGGCTTTCTTTAGTTACCGAAAACAAGAAGGAAATATTATAAGTAATGGTGTTATGAATTTGCGTTGATAAGACTGATATATTTGTTCAAATTTCCGTGTTTGGAATACTTTTTTTTTTTTTGCCATTTTTGATGTTGTAGTGTTAGTGTTGTAAAACATCAGCTAAAAAAACTAGTTGTTTGCTTGCAGTAGGTTGTAATTTTATAAATCTTGGACTTTAGGGAAATGGTGGCCACCCCTATGTTGCCACCGAACCTAACCCGGGGCTGATGGAAATGCTGCAGTAGCTCCACCGCTACCAGGAACTGACATGACTGGAATATGCTTCAGAGATCAGTTGTGGTTGAATACGTACCTACTAAACCGTAATCTTGTATTTGATTACTTTGCACTTTCTTCTTTCTATGATTACACTTGCTACAATGAACAACTTAGGATGCGCTCAATTCATCCGTTAGATATCTCTCATCTTTCGTAAGTTTTTCTTTCGATCTTGCTTTCCCTCAGTTCATGTGGTACTATATTTATATATGCTGTATATTTCTTTAAGTTGTACGAATTTGATTTCATCATAACTAAACCAAAAGTATGATCCTTTAGTTTAAGCTGTTTGTTGGTTAATATGTCCAGCAACAAATAATAGTGTTTATCACATGTATACTAATATTGGATTGCAAGGATAAAGTAGCAGGGTCGAATTTGATTTCATCATAGCTAAACCAAAAGTATGATCCTTTAGTTTAAGCTGTTTGTTGGTTAATATGTCAGGTATAATTCATTCGAAAATGTCCAGATTTCAGGTTTGATGGTTGGGTCGGGTGGGGGAACTTATCTAAGAATGTATACATTTTTATGGAAACCGTTTTATTTTTATTGCTCTCTCTCTCTCTCTCTCTCTAATTTTTCCGGTGAAAGGTTGTTGATAGGTTATTTTTTGTATACTCGATATGCCCATTAGAGTGGTTATATCCAGACGTATAGGAATATGATGGTTTATTAGGTCGCACTAGAACTTTTCCAAGCAAAAAAGAAGTTTGAGGTTATATTTTGATATCATGGTTTGTTTTTTGAACTATTGTTAACAATAAGGAGTTGAATGAGAGTATTGGTTCTTTATGCATAGCAAAATGACAGGTATAGAGTTCATGGTGAGCGAAGTTATGGAACCCCATCTGTTTGTAATTTTTAAACAGAAGAGGGATGGTCCTGAGAAAGTCACTCCAATGCTTACCCACTATGTGCTCGATGGTTCTATATACCAAGCGCCACAACTTTGCAATGTTTTTGCAGCTCGGGTTGTACATACTTCTTCCCTAGTTTCTATATGTGTAGAGGTGGGAATAATGTACAGGTCGGGCGGGTCCGGTACCTGGGCAAAAACTGGTTCATGTTACCTGCAACACTTTCTTTCCAGAATTTAAAAAAAAAAAAAACCATTTGGCCCATTAGAGATAAAAGATAACACGTTTTGACCCGATAATAAGTAAATGGGTCAAAATTGTCAATTATACTTTAGATGCGCTTGTATACTTGAATAAGTAGTGGTTATAGGCTGATGGGCTTTGTATTATGGTTTACTTCTAACAACAAGCTTTTCTCCTGAACTCAATTTATATTTATAGTATATATAAATGAAGTAAGAAACATATATGCAAGTAAAAAGGTGTGAAAAAATAATTCTGAAGGAGGCATGAATAAAGTTGCGACTTTCAAAGTTGTCCTATCTAATCTGTTTGTTGAAATCTCCTATTCAAAAAGTCAACTGAATTCAGATTTTATTCGTCAAACCAAATCAATAACTTTAACCAAATTTGAATGTGGACCGGTTTAGTTTCCGTTGGATACATTTGGAGTCCTCATTTAGTTAAGGTAATTTCCACAAACTCTCTTTGATGCATCATTTCGTTCAATGCAAAGTTGGTTTGTGGTATCAATAAACCCTCGTTATTTTGCTTAGGAATTTTTCTTTTGATCTTGTACTTGTACCCGTGGCTGTGCCCTGGTCTTTGTCTAGTTTATAAGAGCACATTGAGCTGGAGAAATTCAAATAGTTTGAACTTGCTGTAGTTATCTTTGACTGATAACAGGTCAAACAGGTGAAATAATAACTAGCTAAAATTGAAATGGGTTAAATGGGCCGAATAGATTAGCAGGGTCAAATATTTTTAAAAAAATGTTTACAACGTTCTAACTCGTTTTATGTAAAAGACTATATCAATGATATAGCTTTGTAATAAAGTTTAATATATAAATTATTTACAAATTCAGTAAAGATGTACAAAAGACCTCTAGTGGGTTGGAACCCCTTTTGACTTGCACATTAAAGTTACGTATGTGAGTGTGACCCGAACCTATTATGACCCACAAGCCTACCAGCTTGACCTTCTCGTTTGCCACCTCCAGGGTTAATGTAAAATGTCCAGTTAGAATCCGAGGGGTGTATCAATGGCCATGCATTTTTCACCCCTGCAGGTGTGGTTCCACATGTTCTGAGTAAAAAAGATCACACGGGTTGATCGTTTGACAAAATATAAGAATTAAATGATGCGTCATGTTTTATGAATATACATAATGCTAATGGCTTGATTGACTTTAAGTATTCAAGACTTGATTTTTTGAGATTGATTAAGTTTAACTATGCAGATTGGGGACCTAAAATTGACGTGGTTGGATTTTGTTTCCTTGATCTTGCTTCAAACAACAAACCTCCTGTAGATATTGTGCGTTGGCTTGAATCTGGTCCAAAGCCTATCTACATTGGATTTGGTAGCCTTGTAAGTTTTTTCTCTCATGGATTTATAAAATCCATATCATCATATGAGTCAGATGAAAGACATTATTTTTTCATTACTTGCGGCTTGCAAAGAACCTGATCTTGATTCCGGAATACCTTTCAAAGCAGATGCAATGACGGCCAATCCCCCAGCATATGCTAAACTACCTGGCTCAATTATTCATATAAGCAATGTGATCGGTTTCTCGCAAAAATGTAATGTCATATGATGCCATGTACTTTGCTTATGTCGTTGTTGACTTTTTCCGACTTCTTTTTTTTTATAATTATTATATATTATTGATGTTTTTGCAATGAACCTGTGCATTTGGTTGATACAAAATGTAGTCATCCAGGAGTTACATGTATTTTAAGTCAAGTGCCGTATTCAATTTTTCTTGCCTGAAAGTTATGACATCTTCTATAAGCAATTAAGCAGTTTGTGTATTGTATGAATTGAAATTGGTATTTTCAACATACTTGTATTTTCAATCAGCTATTTGTAAAATAATTGTAGCAACGTGAAACCTACATTCAATTGCATGAAATGTCAAGTATATTACAATAAATGGTAAAAAGTAATAAACATTGTATTGTATACGAGATAGTTTGTTAGATTATGGTGCAATGTAATTTTTTTATTTTTTTATTTTAAGAATATATTTGGAATTTTGTCCCTAAAAAAAAATAAAAAATAAGTATAATGAATACATACAAAGCATAAAACTAATGTTCTAAATTTACCATCTCGAGATAAATTTCATGGCTCCGTCTTTGTATATAACTGGTGCATCCATCATTTTTTCCCCGAATTTACCATCCGTCTTGGATTCAACTCCTTAGAGAGTGACAAGTCTGTTAAATTTTTTCCGTTAAATTTTTTCCATGAATTTTTTGATTGGGTTTTTCGTACGTCCACATCGAACGTAAAAAAAAAAACAAGAAAGAGCTATCATGCAATAATGAATAGATGGCCTACATTGATATGTTTGGCCCCACCAGTTGGATGGTTCCTATCCTCCTCTATCCAATCGCACCTTTAAACCTAACCTCAATAATCACCATCCTTTTATATCAACATTTTTTTTGTATAATTGAACCAAGTCAATGTCCCATGTCCATTCATTGCAACTTCAAAAGTTGTTTGGCATTTCTAAAACCTAACAACAACCAGCTAGATTATTTTATTTCACAAGCTTACACATTTCCTTTATTTTATGCTTCTTTGGTGGTGTTTACTTTAAAGAGGTTATATAAAAATACACACACATCATTACTTTTTTTATGATTTATTTTTTTTAAAGGTAAATCTATATCTATATATAAAGAAAAGTTGAATGATATGAAGCTTTTTTGTAACCAAATTTATTAGGTCTAATAAATAATGAAGTATTTAGTTTGTGTTCATGCAATTAGTTTGTATACTTATGGTCTAAATAATGATGGAATTGTCTATATAATAAGTGATGGAAAGGCTAAAGGAACATGTTAGTAATGTAAAGCATCGAGTTAATGAACCATATGGTTTTTTAAATGAGACCCTTCACCTTTCTTCTTCGGTTGGTCATTAGAAAGTTTTGTATTAATAGCTATGTATATATATATATATATATATATAAGTTTAGTTTAATATCTATCCATAGATGAGTTGAGATTAGAAATCAACTTTGCAATCAATGACATTGTAGGGTTAAAAATGAGATTTCACATGTCGTGTGGGGTTAAAGATGAGATTTTACATGGTTATGAATGCAGGCATTGTGAAGTGTTATGAATGAGATATTTAAAGCCACGTATTATGAAGCAGGTATAGATATATTAATGTAGGCATTCAAGTAATTAATTGAAGTGTCGTTTGGAGTGGAAAGATGTTTTATGCATGGATGTTTGCTTTATGTATCTATGTATCTACGTTCCTTCTATAATAACTAATAATATACACAAATAGATATAATTATGAATTATAAATAAAATAGATGTTATTATAATTTATAAAATGAGATGTTTTATGTATGTATGTATCATGTATTTATGTATCTATTTTATCTTTCTTCTATAATAATATAATATAACTAATATATAGATATAGAAATAGATATAATTATGAATATGAATGTGTTATATTAATGCAATCATTAATGGAGTCTTTGGAGAGCGAAACCGCTATTGTATTAATATACATGCATTGATATGGAGATGAATGCTTTGGAGTGCCAAACCAATATGATTAGGTTATTGAAGGGGCAGAAAACATGTAAGTATATATACCAGGTTGAGTCGTTCTCTTCATATCATATCATTGAAAGAACTACCATATCGTTCAAAGCAAAAGTGAAAGAAAGATGGCAAACAACCTGGTAGCATCAAAACAAGGAGGTCGACAATAATCGAAGGCCATCTATTTGGAAGAAATCAGGGAAGGTTTTTGCGAGATTTTAGTTGTTAATTAAAGCAACAAAACCCAAAAACAACACCAAAAGTCACAACAACATGAAAAGAGTATATGATTATATATGCCGTCCATCGAACGGGATCTCCCCTAGTTAAAAAAAAAGGAAGAAGTAATAATAAGTACTTCAAATATTCACCATAAATACAAATTATTTGGCAAAACCAAGTGATAAATGAGAAAAGTTAATAACTATATTGTTAGATGGCGAGGGCTATTTCAATTCAAGCGTCTATAGGCCTAGAACAATTAACAACTTATCTTATTGGGTTCTCACAATTTTCCAATTTAAAATCTTTTTTTTTTCACTTTATAACTTTGTTATATGCAAAGTCTTTCATAAAACATTCATAATCAATGTATTCAACTAGTCATTTTTCAATTGATTTAGAAACTGCTCAGTGCCGCTTTTCGCGGGTTTTGAGCCCCAATACATCGACGGTGTATGGGGGAGATTAAGATGTAGGCAGGCCTTACCTCTACCTAAGTAGAGAGGCTGCTTTGCATGGGATGAGGATCGAACCCATGACCTCTGTCTCCAAAGGTCAGGGTGAATCCCTTTTACCCGACATTTTTCAATTGATTTATTCTACTAATATATTGAATAAAAAACTATAATTATGTGCGAGTGTTTATTATTACAAGAGTTTAAAATTGAACTTCGAACAAGAAATGGTTTAAAAAGTTGTTTATTATTACAAGATTAGAATCATCCTGTTAACAAAACTACAAAAGTTCGAGAGTTCTTTAATTGGATATGAACTGAAAGTTTGTATGTTTCACTTCAAACAATAATATCATAAAAAACAATATCAGTAATCATCAAAATAGGATGAAAAATGTGTTTGATAAATTTTAAATATTTGATAATTTGTTTATTGAAATTTGCAATGGTGAACAAGAATTTTTGAACATCATGTAATTGATGCCTCCTATTTATACAAAAATCAAACAATATTAATTGAATATAAACATGTGCATAATTTTGGGCATTAAAATATTGGGACCTAAAACGGTTATATTATTGTCCTTATAGTTAAGACAACATTGTAGATGGAGGTAGGAGTGTCAAAAATATCTATACCCAAATAATCTGACCCGACTTGAATGAGTTTAGATCATATGGATCATTTTATTCGGGTTTTGGTGAATTATCCAGGTTAACCCGAACCCAAATGTTTATATGATTTGTTATATTAGTTAAACATATAAAGATTTGAGTGACCAAAATAACCCGAATAATCAATTTGTATATTATTTGATATTTATATATGAACTTGTGTTTTTATTTCTTAAGCATTGATTTTACAAATTTTATATAATAAGTTATTACTGGTATCAAAAACTAGTAAAATAAATATGATACCACTTAACTAGTAATAATCATTAGACATTCATCTACTCGAATAATCAAGTTTAACCAATTTGCCTAACTTGTTAAATGTGATACCACAAAGCATTTGATTAGGGATGTCTGACAAGGTGAATTCTACTTACAATATGTTGGAAGTTTCTCAGGCAAATGAAAAAGCTTTTACAAGATAACTAACAGTGAAACGACAATTTTATTTGGGTTAAACTTGGATATCCGAAACCCGACCCAACTCGAATAACCCGAACTGAAATAACCCAAATTCTAATTCGGTTTGGGTTATGAGTTAAGTTATAATTCTTAAAACTCGTATAACCCGGCCCAAATAACCTGAAACCCGATTAATCCGACCGAATAACACCCCTAAATGGCGGTCATTTTGTATATATCAGATTATGATTGTACTTTGTATAACACAAGGTACTTATATAACTTCTCCTTACATTTGTATGCTACTTATTTTTATAAAATACACATTTTTATCGAAAGTCTTCCTGAAAACAGTCTCCCTATCCTTAGGTAGATATATGATTGTCTAAATCTTACCTCCCTCATACCTCGTCTGTGACGAGATTGAATATTATTATTGTTGTTGTTAAAGGGTTATAAAAAGTTAGTTTTTTATTATTATTATTATTTTTTATCTTATTAAGTCATTGGATGACTTGATGATCAGTTTAATATGTCAAGTTGATGACTCAAATGACATAAAAAACTAACTTTCTCTCTTATCCATCCGACCATTTTCTTGTATATCTACGACCACAACAATATAAAGATTACTACCAGGGTAAACGTATGGGATCTTCAATATTCAAGTTATTTGGAGAGGACCAATATTTGTCTCAAATGTACGTAGACAAACCTAGTATTCTCATAACTGTTTCCGACCTTTTAATCTAGCCACCTAAAAGGTTCGCCAAGAAAAGTTTGAACCTAATATCACTTATGAATATAACTCGGCGATTGAATTGATTACTAGACCATCTTGACGTTGATTTGTGAATATTAATTGAAGATTTAAGCTTAAATTTAATTATCACCAAAAAAAAGAACTCATTTTCACTAGAGTTCATTATTTTATATTAGGGATCAACATAATTTCTTAAATCTCAACCCCGTCCTAGTACTGTCCCGATCCCGGTACCGGAAAGTGGTAAAGAATGGAAAATGGGACCGGGACCGATACCTACTTCTGCTGGTTCGCGAGATTTGAGATCACGGTACCGGAAAGTGATACCGAATAGGAAATGGGACTGGTAACGATACCATGTTTTAGAGATTTTCAGGATTGGTATCGAGATCCCTATTCTATATTACTAGCGGGAAATGATGGGTGTTATTAGTGGTACCTAAGATAAATGCTTTTAAGTATAACTAAGGTATTATATGTGTTTAAAATAACTAAAAAACTGGAAATATAAAACGGAATAACCTATATGCTTCTAGTAGCATATAAGTTAGGTGCTTTCAAAGGTAAATGAGGGATTATATGTGTGTGTTTAAAATAGCCAGAGGACCAGAAATACAAATTTATTTTATAATTTTACCTTGAAAGCACCTAATTTACATATTATTATAAACATATAAACTATTCCTTATATAAAAATTATTTATAAGTTTTTCTTAATACTACCTAAAATTATTACCAAACTCATATTACCAAACTCCATCAACTCAATCATTTATACACTTTTATTTACCATGTCATAAATACATCATTACTACAACATAATATATCAAAAATGGTAACCCACACAAATAATGGTCGTGTTAACATCATTAGAACAATGACATACAACAAAAGATACTAAGAAAGATAAAAGTAAGGCAAACAGAAGATCAAAGATATCCCTTACTTTTCTTTTCTATAACCAATGTTTACACTTTTAAGCAATCAAACAAATACTAATAAACCCCATAATTTTCCTTTATAAAAACCCTTCAAAATTTCTCATTTTTTTCTTGAAATTTTCTTGAAATTTGTATTAAGAACTCAAAAGGGTTTGAGAATTAATGTATCAAAAACAATCTCACACAAATAATTCTCTTTTTAGAGAATCCATTGAAGCCCTTGAGGATCATATCCGCCATGCCAATACCCTGTAATTATTCTCTTTCTCTTTCTTTTTATATATATATATATATATATATATATTTTGTTGTTATTTGCTTACATTTTGATAAACCCTTGTTTAGTTATGGTTTAGAATCTGTTTCTTGTAATAAAGATTGAATTTTTAAGGATTTAATCTAGAAAAAATTGTTTTTTTCTTGATTATGTTGTTTGAATGTGTGCGTGTGTGTGTTTTGTGCTAACAAGGTGGATCATGCTTTTTAATTAGCTTCATGCATTTCATTTATATTTATTTTTATTTTTGTTGTTATTTGCTTAGATTTTACAAAACCCTTGTTTTTAAATGATTTAATTTTTGTTTATTGTAATCAAGTTTGATTTTTTAATGGTATAATCTGCAATAAACTAAAAAATAAATCTTGATTATGTTTTTTGAATATGTGTCATGTGTGTGTGTGTGTTTTGTGGTAACAAGTTCATATGGTGCATCATTCTTTTTAATTTAGCTTTTATGCATTTCAATTTATTGTTGTTATTTGTTTACATTTTCATAAACCCTTGTTCGATTTTGTAAGGACATAAACTGTTAAGAAATTGTTTCCTTCTTGATTACGTTGTTTGAATGTGTGTGTGTGTGTGTTAGCAAGTTCATTTAGTGTATCATTCTTTTTAATTTGTATATATTATATGTGTTTGCTTCATGTTCATGTTCAATGGTGTATAGTCTTGACTCTTGACATTTTATGGTCAAAGAATTTATTGTTGACTTTGTATTTTGATAGGAATGGTTTTGGTAACCAAGATTGATGAATTATAAAATCCACACATAAAAAGTATTTGAGCTAGAATGTGCTATTCCGAGTTGTAAATTTTGAATTTGCGGTTTAGTAGTTCTGAATGCTAGAAGTCAACCATAGACTATAATTATTGGCAGGAGGTAGTATGAACCAAATTTTCTTATACTAACCAAAAATAATTTATGTTCTTATCTGCTGAAAATTTTGGTAATTGTAAGTTCTCTTAAAGATGATAGTTTTTTACAATTTTTAGGGTCAAAATCCCATTTTTTCTCTTTGACTAACATTCCGAATCTAGAAACTTTGTTAGGCTTAATAGAAGTTGTAAATACAAAACGTCGAATTTTGGTCGGTTTGGCCAAAGTTGAAAGTTATGCTTAAAATACTAATACTTCATACCTAAAATTTGGCTTGATTGACTGAATGGTTGGGCCAAGTTGGTTTTTGGCAAATTTATGACCCATCAAGACCTTTCCATGGGATGGTCGTGGGCTCGTAAGATGTAACTCACATATCTAGTGTTCAATATATATGTCAGTCAGCTGTTCAATCTGCTAGACATCAGTGAACAATGTAAATACATGTTAGGCAAAGAAGACACTAAACAAATAAGAAAAACAACACACGAACTCAAGGATTTAACATGGTTGGGTGTGATCAAGGTGATTGGCTCAATTCAAGGGAAGGAACATGTGATCTCTTCTATTCAACTGTTTCAAGATGAGTTACATGGAGCTGTAGGTACTACGTTTGTAGCCATATTGGGACCTATACAAAAGGAAAAATGGTAAAGGTCCATAGTGGCTTCCCTATTCCGAACAGGGAAAACCCCATCCGTTTACCCATTTAATAGTGGCTTCGGGCCTAAAGGGCCTCAGCCTACTCCGTCTACTTGTGACGTTGAAAATTCACTTTGGGGTTATTAACAAATGCAGGCGGGGTCTTAAATCCATTTGGTTAGCCATACATTTCCATGTCATACTTCAACACTTGTGTTCTCTCTTTGTATTTGTGAGTGTTTTGTTGTCTATGTGCTACAAACCTTTTCAAGTATTTGAGCTGCGATTTATTTTTATTTTCTTTTTTTTCACAGTGCAGCTGCTTTACCTCCAGACAATCAGGGGGATTCTGTGCAAATGAAATTATCGTATAGCACTTTTGCTCCATTCTTGCTTTACTTAATTGACTGGATGGACTTTAGCTGTACAGATTCACTTCCTAGTTATCTTGGCCTTCTTCATATACTTGTATACAAGGTTTAATCTTGTTTATTTTCTAAAAATATTCCCACTTTTAATTTCTCTTATGTAATTACCAAAACCCGTGTCTTCAAAATTAAAAAGTCCATTCTTTGAATGATATGTAGGTTTATGTGAATGGTATTCAAACAATGTCTTCTCAAGAAAGAAGAGCTACCCTGAGAGAATTTTATGGTCATTTTTTACTCTTGTCATCCTCTTATTATTTTTCTGATTTTGATGTTTTCGTGTTGAAGTCTTGAACTGTTAATGGTTCTTGCAGCTGTTATATACCCTTCGCTTAAACAACTTGATGGATATTTGATTGAATTGAAGGATGTTGACGATAATAAGAATATCCGTTGTGAAGATGTTGATAGAGAAGATGAATGTGGGATATGTATGGAAGCTAGTGATAAAATGGCTTTGCCTAATTGTGGTCACTCAATGTGCATCGGATGCTTTCGCGACTGGTAAGATCTCCGTGTTCACTCATAGACATGGACACTAAAACACACACACATCTCAAGATGCACATGGAACATCCTCATCCTTATCTGGTCCCTGCCCTGACTAATCCTGGTCATGGCGTCTTCAAAAAGTCTAGACTTTCTTAGGCCTGGTCCCAGCTTCCTAAAAGTAGGATCAATCCATCATAGGAGGTACTAACCAGGACTAAATGTTAACTAATCTTTATAACTGTTGAGCTTTAATTTATACCCTTTCTGAAAAAGGTCATTAACACATCCCTCAAAAAAATATGTTCTAAAATGAAATAATTTAAATGTTGTAAACAATACATAATAAAATACAATTCTGGGTTTGGATCAAGCCTAACTGGTTTTTGAACGGTCCATGAGCCTGATTGGGATTCTTTCTTAACTTCTAGAAGTAATGTGTGACCAAGGAGCCTAACCGGGCCCGTTGGACTGAGTTTTTAGGACTGGTTCTGCGACTAGCACTTGTGTGCATCCTTACATGTGCCAATGTACGCATAGTTTCTTATGGAAAATCTTGATAGCAGGAACATGAGGTCCAAGTCATGCCCATTTTGTCGAGGAAGCTTAAAAAAGGTCCAATCTGGAGATTTATGGGTTTTGACCAGTGAAAGCGATTCAGTGGACCTGATCACGCTGGCAAAAGAGAATCTAAGATGCTTCTATCTTTACATTGAGAGCTTGCCATTTGTCATGCCTGACACCCATTTCTTGCTGTATGAATATTTGATCTAAACCAGTCAGTAATGAAGCTAAACGGGTTCCAAAAAGGCAGGTTTTCACATTCACTGTATAGAGTATTTGCTATAGATTGTCTGTATATAGTAGTCTTGAGTAACTAAAGAATCATGCAACTCGGCCTTTTTTCGGGACCCGAGTACTGTAATGGAAATGGCAAAAATTTGTAGCTTCTATTCCTTGGATACCACCACCATGCAAAAGGTAATGAATACTTATTGTCCCAAAAGTCAAGTGTAGGTACATTGACATTTACATAATACTTATCATATATGCTATATCATACTAGATTAAACCCGTGCGATGTATGGTTGGAAGAAGTAGACAACATACACAAACTAATCCGGTTATACAAAGAGAAATTCAATAACTTTAGAATTAGTAATACACTAATAAAAAAAATGTAATGACAATATCTTAAAGATGAATTTGAGAACCATACTATGCTGCAATTTTCTTTTCATATGTGACAATACATGGAATGACAATTCGAAGATGTCGATATTGGAACAAATAATTATTGACACTAGCCATATAATAATATATATTGCCAAATGTTGAATATTATGAATAAATAAAATATAAAATCAATCAAATAAATAAATATTAATATATATTGACAACTCATACTGATATAGTACTTAGACTAAATCTCTATTTTTTAGGCTATGATTTACACGGCTAATTTTTGTTTGAATATTTGACTTTGAATTTGAATTTTGAATCGAATAAAACCAATGTACATCTTTATGATGAACAATATAAGTGAACTTATTGACTAATTTAATTAAATTTTCATTATTGACTAAATCTCCATTATTGCCTAATGTGATTAATGAGTATGACTAAGACTAACAACTATAACATGGCATCACACATGACATGAAAATGAAACAAATAATAGGTGAAATGACAAGTAAGCTGAAATCCATTGTGGCAATCAACTCTAAATGCCAACTAAGTCTAAAATTATCTTCTCTTAGTTATATAGAGAGATGTGTGGCTTTCTAACATCCTGCTCGACACCTTAAATTGGATGCCATGGTTGAGGATGTTCACTTATTGAAATGTTCTTTGTTTGGAATGTAAAAAAAATTGTGGAAAATTGCGAAAAATTTATGGATTGAATCCGCGCTAAAAGACTAACTTAAATCAAATTGAAGACTAATGCTAACTTGTATACAGATTGATTAGCCAAGTCAATTTATATAGAAAATCTTTACAAATTAAAAGTGCAATGGAAATGCTCATAATATAAGGCGTATAGTCGATTTATGTGGGTCTCCTGCTGACCCACATATTGCGTTGCAAATTCGCCTCAGTCATTATTGACTGGAATGAATCTTTTCTTATCAGTAAGTCTCACATGTGCTCTTAATACATCTATGTTTTTTTATGTGGCAAAATGGAAGGTCTGGTGGGCTCAGTAACAGGTCAAACCAGATTGTTAAAACGGGTGTATTTTTGTTACGGGTTGAAACTGATGTCCGTGTTCACTAAAACACACACATCTCAAGATGCACCTGGAACATGCCCATCCTTATCTGGTCCCTGCCCCGACTGATCCCGGTCATGGCGTCTTCAAAAAGTCTAGACTTTCTTAGGCCTGGTCCCAGCTTCCTAAAAGTAGGATCAATCCATTATAGGGGGTACTAACCAAGACTAAATGTTAACTAATTACTGTATTTATGATTGTTGATCTTTAATTTATACCATGTCAAGTACTTAACAGTTAACACATCCCTCAAAAAAAATATGTTCTAAAATGAAATAAGGGGATGGCGAGCATGATGCAGCATGCTGCCCTAGTTATAATTTTAAGTTTTTTTTTGTTTAATTGAACATGTGGGTGCAAGATTGTGAGGATGAATTTTTTGATGCTAGAAGCATATATGTTTTTCCCATATTTTAAATGTTCTAAACAGTACATAATAAACAAACAATTAAGTAATAAAAAGAGTAAAATGTATTAAAAATACATGAAATGCAAACGTGTCCAATTCTGGGTTTGAATCAAGCCTAAGGCCGGTTGTAGTAAGAAACCGAACGCCACTTCCAACACACATTTCACTTGGACGTCCAACACGAGAAAGCGTCTAAACTTATGCGTCTACTTATATATTCTGTTTTTGGACTCTTCGGACGCCACTTTTGTGGGGCACTTTTTTTGTTTTTTTTTTTTTGTTTAGACAATCCGTGACAATTCAATTCATGCATTTTCAATTACTTAAAAGTAAAAAAAAAAAAAGGCTGTAAAGTATGAAAGCAACATGCATTTTAAAGACTAGGAATAAAATATTTAAGAATAAGAAATAATAAAATATTTAAGAATATGGTGAAGAATAGGGCTTAGTACAAAGAGGTGTTCTAGGAGAGAGAAAAGCTGATGTGGCGCTGGAAGAATAGGGTGTTCTAGTTTTTCTTACTACGGAAGGCTTAACCGGCTTTGGAATTCTTACTTAACTTCTAGGAGTAATGTGTAACCAATGAACCTAACCTGGCCCATTGGACTGAGCTTTTTAAGACTGGTTCCGGCCTTCCGGGACTAGCACTCGTGTGCATCCTTACATGTGCCAATGCACGCATAGTTTCTTATGGAAAATGTTGATAGCAGGAACATGATGTCCAATTCATGCCCATTTTGTCAAGGAAGCTTAATAAAAGGTGCAATCTGGAGATTTATGGGTTTTGACCAATGAAAGCGATTCAGTGGACCTGATATCTCTAGCGAAAGAGAATCTAAGATGCTTCTATCTTTACATCGAGAGCTTGCCATTTGTCATGCCTGACGCAGTGACACCCATTTCTTGTTGTATGAATATATCTGATAGAAACCAGTCAGTAACGAAGCTAAACGGGTTCCAAAAAGGCAGGTTTTCGCATTCATTGTATAGAGTATTTGCTATAGTTTATCTGTATATAGTAGTCTTAAGTAACTAAAGAATCATGCAACTCGGCCTTTTTTCGAGCCTCGGGTGCTGTAATGGAAATGGAAAAAAAATTGTAGCTTCTATTCATGATATCGAAAGAAACTTGTGATTTCTTGTTTCTTTACAACATACTTTCCTGAACATCCACCTGCCATTGCTTATGAGGGGCTCATTGTGGGGGAGCCTAACAAAAATTTGACACGGATTTTATCTTCGTTTCAGATCGGATTTAATCGACTCCATGTATTCTTTCCGATTTTTTTTTTTACTTTCCTAAACATTCATGGGCTGGATTTTGCAAGTTACGTACGGAGGCCCATATTTCAAAGTAACATACCATGGGCCTAAACTTGCCCATATTGGGCTCTTTGTTTTTGTATTTTTTTTCCTTCCTTTTTTCCTGTTTGACAATACGAATTCCGAATTCATGAAATAACATTTCAGCTTACATTTATTTTGAAAATAAACTTTGAAAGTTGATACTAAAATTTCCAGTATCTGAAAACTGTTATAAAAATAAAAATTATTTTATTTTTCAAAACTTGTTACGAAAACCATTCGAGTTCCAAACGTTGTAATACTTAGTTAACAAGTCTTAAGATCAGATCACTAAATTTCAAAATGAAGAATATGTTTCTCTATGTTGTAGTATAACTGGGTGATGATTTGTACACCATTAGAATGAAACTACAACTTATTGGTTGATGGGTTACGTTACATTTTCACATACTGTTAGACCGAAGACCATTTAGTTACATATTTTTTTATTATTATATAGTTATGTTACAAACTATGCATTATGCATTTCAAACAGTGCTTAGAAGATCAAATTAAGGTATGCCATAGAAAGTTATATTAATGATTTTTGTTGTTTTATGCGAATACGATGGTTTGAACTTCACTCTAACATACATTATATTATACTTTCTATCTAAAATAATGTTGGTAACAAAGAATTTATCCCAACTTAAGTGGTTTTGGTTTTTTTCCAACCCAAACTTTAGCATATTCTTTTACTGACAACAATACATTGTCTTTATTTTGGAGTGATCATGAAAAATGTTAGGAAACGATCACAGGATTATCATAGTTAGGTCACCAATTGATCATAGATCAACTGGTACCGTCACCATGTGATCACATAGGCCCACAGATAAAGGCTGCAAGTCACAGGTTCAAATTTTGCCAAAGGCAAGTGGAGAAACTATATCTTGTGATCCATGTGTGAGAATGGTGAGTCACCGGGCATGAGTTCTATG
>JAOEHQ010048467.1:0-10194 GCA_025447715.1 Asclepias incarnata
TAATTAGGAGTCACTGGAACTCAAATCCAGTTTAGGAGTCCTTGGAACTCGAAATCCATTATCTATCTAATTGAACAACCGACTTTTGTTGGGTGGATTTGTGTTATTCGTTCTTAGTATTCGTGTGTTTGCTGGAATTCTGTTCTAATACATATCAGAAGCATGTGGAAAACATATGAGGCACATACAAATTGTGAAGGGCTTCTTAAACTGGAATGCACATGATAGTTGGAAATACATAGCTGCTAATGACGTTATACATTATATTTGATATGCTTATTATTATTATTAGCTTCCTGTAAACTTGATTAGTATTCTACCTTTGATTTGTCATGTGTACTCTTCTGTGATATTACATACCCCTATCATATCTAGGAGAATCTACACTCGAACACACTTTATAAAATCAAGAGAGACCTGGCATATTATTTGAACGAAGACAAGGAAATCACATATTCCTTTTTAAGGGTTAAGGGCAATAACATGACTCTAGTACTGAAAAACAACCATATTATAAAAAAAATCAGCAATCATAAAGGCAAGAGGGGAAATAAAAAGTAAGTGAGTAAAGGCAAATGTGAAGGGAAAGATAAACAAAATTATAAAATAAAGCACCAACTTGGATATAGTTACAACTTACAAGAGAAAGCTCCTTTCTTTCCTTGTTTTTTTTTTTTTTTACTAATAACAAAAATTGAATACATAACCATTCCTTTTAAAAGTGGGCATTTCCCACTCTAGCAAATGGTCAAACAAGAAAGAAAAATGTATTCCACAACACTATTACAATTACAATCTACTCATACAAAGCAAATTACAAAAACCAAAATTAATCTATTACCGCATTGCATGACTAGTTCCATTCTTCATGAATAGCTTCAAAATCCACTCATGACCTTCATTCACCACCTTCAAGGTCACAAGCCCACAGCTATATACCAAGTGAGTAAGCTTTCTATATAACACCCAAGAGAAAGCTCCTTATAACTCATTAATGTGCTAATAAGGTTGATCAACGAACATAAAGCGAATGCGAAGAAAGTTTTCATTTGAGGAGATGATAGATTTTAGGGTGCAAGCTAGGGTAAACTGGTGTAGCGGATGGTTCATATATTCGGTGAAACAAATTGTGAGATCGCAAGGGGTGATAGTTCTAACTTCTAAGAGAAATAACAAAGCAAGAATTTGTGTATAGCATTCTTGGTTTCCGAATGGCAAAATACTAAAAGTTGCCTTCTAAACATCAGTAACATACAACAAAAATGGAACGGAGGAAATAATCTGGTTTTTTCTAAAAGGTACATAATGAATATATATTAAGGAAGTAAAGGCTAAAGTAGAAATGGAAAACAAGGTGAACAATATGTTAAAGATGAACATCTTTGTTTTAATGATGTCCATAGTGGCGGAATGAATCACATCTGGAACATTTTTGTGAAAGTTTCATCTAGCAATACAAAATGAATATGAGATCAAGAATATGGATTGGCATGGGACTGTAGTTGGACCCTTGTAACTAATGATAAATGCGACAAAGATGATCTGGTATGCATCGGACCACTAATGAATTTGATGATATGTCACACATGACCTGCACAAAACCCATTTGGCAGCTCTTAAGCACATTCTGAGATATGTCCGAGGCACATTGGATTATGTACTACATCTTTATATTTCCTCTGCTACCCGTCTCATTGCGTAGTCTGTTGCTGACTATGATGGCTATCCGTCTTTTGAATAGTTATTCAAGCTCGCGCTCAAGCCGAATAGTTAATAAATTAGCCGAGCCCAAAATTCCCGGTACTTAAATCAGCTCGTCTCGTATACACCCCTAATTAAAGGTTTTTTTTTTTTTTAGGTTTAATGATTAGGTTCATTCTTTCAACACGGCATATTTTTGATGTTCAAATTAAAAGAAATTTGACCTAAACTGACCTTAAGCTTTAACCAGTTCAGTTTGGACCATCAAACCGGCTTATTTTAACCTGTCATGTTTTGAATTCTATATGGAGGCAACAGAAATATAAAGCATTTCCAAGCGTTCTTGTCGATTCTAGATTGCCCTTTAAAAAGTTTTCTATATTTGCCCTTCAAAAAGTATTTTAACCTGTCATGTTACTATTCTATATTTGCCCTTCAAAAAGTTTCTTACATGATATTCTGCAGGTCAAAAAGGTTGATGATAGTCCAGAGCCTGAGCCTGTTTGCTGTCAGGATGGAGACAGAAAGTATATTTTTTATGATCCGACTATTTATGCAGTATTATTATGCACCATTTGAGAATTTTCTTATGGGGTAATGTGGATAATTTACACCTTTTGGTTGCAGGTATATATAGTCTCACTTTCTCAGGTATTTTATCAAGCTATTGCATAAAGTTGTAGCTTACCTGTATGCTTTCTCGGTATTAACTATTAAAACAACACCTCTGTTTGCAGTTGAATATGAAAAAGAAGTTTCCCCTGAGTGGTGGAGTAACAAATATGGATTTGTATCTGGAGGATTACTTGGAGCTCAATCCAAAAGAACAAGTCTCACAAAGCGGATGTTGTTATAAATTTTAATGAGAGAACTGCTTTTTATGAGGATGATCAAGAGAACCTTTACAAACTTGTACAATTATGTACCTTTTTGGCTGTGAATTACATCTCAGTTTTTACGTTTGCTTGTACTTAAAATATCGATATTTAGTGTTTTTACTCAAATTTCACAGTTTCATTATTGGTATTTGTTAATAAAGCAACGTCTGGGAAAGAGTCTTGGTATTAAGGATCGTCCAAGGAAAGAAGCCGGGGTGCACTTTCAAGGTAAAAAAAGGTCTTTCAGTGATAGTGAGGTGGAGACATTCGAGTCTAAAGACGATAATTCTTCAGCAAAGCGTAGATTCGTTAATATAAAAGAATCAGGAAAGCACAGTGAATCAAAAGTCGAGCTAAAAAAGCTTTGCAAAAGACTTCTTCGCCAACTACGCTATTTAATTTGTCAATTAGTTCCAGAAAAAGTGGCTTAATGATACTTTCTTTGTGCTAAGCCGCTGATCAACTTTTTTTGGCAGGCACCTGAAAAGTCGTTGAAGCTTAAACAACTTAAAGTTTTTGTCGATGAACATTCATTCATCAGTATTTTCCAGCTTCTCTTCAAAACAGAACAGTCTTTCATTTTTGAAAAAGAAGGTACGAGTTTATACATAGCATTTATAAATTGATCTTTAAATGAAACTAGTCAAATGGGTTTGGTCGTTGGCTTAAAAACCAGCTCAGAAGTCTTCAATCTTTTAAGCTGGTTTAAGACGCATTATTTTATTAATTGTATTAAACGAGGATAGTAGACAATAAAAGTCCCTCGCCTAATGCATATGTAGACAATGTATATAAAGTTCGGAAAAAAATAGACAACTGCAGGTGGGTCAATTCACCCCGTCTTGACCTAGTTTATCGTGACCCATTTTGGTGTTCTGCCCGACCTGTGTATTTTGCTGATTCTAATTTTTGTTTCTCACTGCAGCTTAAACATAGTGATAAGTTCACCATAGTATGAAAGAGAGTTCGCCTCTCACGAAGGTAATTTAAGATCTTTTTGACAAAGTTGAGTGTAGAGTTTGCGGATACATGAGAGTTTGTCTCTTATCAAGAAAGGGCGGGAATTTGTTATAATATTAGAGGTTTTATGATTTGAAGGTAAGTAATTTTCTTTATGATCAGTTGATCTGAATATTCATTATATATATTAAAATTCTTTGAACATGTATGCCAAGGTTGTTAGTGATGCCAATTGCCATGTTAATCCGCCGCCTTTACCAACAATAGTATCCCTGTACTTCGCTAGCACTACTGCAGGGTTGTGTTTTGTTTTTATGTCACTTCCATTTTCTGTTGTTTAGCAACAAAGTATCTGATATTAAAGTACATTGATTTCTATGCTAGACATTGTTTAGGTTTATCGTCATGTGCTTTTATTCTTGGTAACAAATTTTGAAATCCACTTATCTAACATTGTGCAATAAATTTACTTGTAATGGAAGTGTGGCATAACAAGAAATGCTGTCACAAACAAATGTGTAGTGGCATCATAAGTAAGATTAATGTAAGTATCACACGAGGATTAGTAAGTAATTAAGGTTCACTCGTATGGCTCGCTAAAACTGGCAAGCTTGTGCTGGTAAAAGATTGAGATCGAAAAGACCATGGTAAGAAAGACAAAATGGTAAACGGTTGTTGAAACCAAATCCAATAAAGAAAGGGTAGAGGTCTCATCCTAAGGTAACTTTTTCTCCAATTGTAAACAACTACTTTGGGTGGCGGGGGTTGAGTATTACCAATGTCAATTCCGACGCTGACAACCTTTTACTGTTGTCAAGAGAATAGGCTGCTGCTAATATGTTTCAAAAGGAGGTCATACTTTAAGTTCCAGTGAATTGTGATTCGTATGCCTTCCCGAAGACTTGTCTTTTTAGGGTCCCAGTTTGATTATTTTTTAAGGAGACAGATTATTTGTTTATGTGATTTTTATTTTTCAATTTTGGAAAACTACATGCAATTCTTTCTTTTTAAGATTTGATTAGGGAAAAAAAGTGGTGGTCGTTGGCAAGATATTGTTATAGTTAGTTTTATGAGTTACTAGCTAGCTTCAAGGCTTTGTTCATCAGCAAAAGGCTAATGTTATTGACACAAGGTTGGGCCTTTGATGTTAATTAAAGCCTGTGTAGGACAGTTTAGTCACTAGTTTCTTTACAGCATCCCATTAAGAGGCTTTTTTCAATAACTTTTTTATCATTTTAAAAAGCTTTATAGATAGTATTTTCTCATTGTAGGTAAAAAATAAAAAGCATTATTAGCTAACAACTTGATAATTTTTCATTCTTTCATACAAAATTAAGGCCCTCTGTCCTCTTTGTAAAATCGTTTGTATTTTTATTTTTATTTTTTAACTTTCTTATTGATTATTCATGTGTTGATTTCTTGTTGCGGTGATAAATCTCTAACAAAAGCTACTCATATTTGTTCGTTTGCCAAAGATGCCTGATAATGACTCTACATAAACGCCATGTATTATTATATTCAAAATATATTGAAAGAAAATATAATTTATCTATAATCCTTAATAAAGAGGAACCCCTCCCCCCTCCCCTTTTCTCAAAAAAAGCCTACTGAAGTTTCTATTTTGCCCCTGTTATTTATTAACTAATTTAAATATCTCCACCTAAATACCTATAATACCCTTAATGAAATTATTTACAATATACATCCCGTAATATATATATATATTTATATATATATACTAGACGGAAGCCCGCGCGATGCGGCGGTGATGGTGATAGCGGTAATGGTAGCGTTGGCGGCGTTGTCGGTAGCGGTGTGGTTATTTTGTAAAAACAATTGTTGTAAAAGGGGATAATGTAATTATTTTAAAGTTGAAAGATGTATGATGTAAATAATAGTTATTTTAAATATTTGGGAATATATATTGTAAATAATTTAATTTGTTAGAAACCCGAGCAGAGGTAGAAAACTAGGCACGGAACAAGAGGTTGGTGGTCTACTGGTCCATAAAATCCATCGCTTCACGCCAAGTATACTACACCTTATTTTCCATCATCTTTGAAAAAACATTTTATTCCACCATCACCACCGTCATCTTGACTACTTTTTTTTCCCCATTACTTTAGTATATCGTCTGATTTATATATATAAAAAAGTACTATATATCGCAAGTAAATAGCTTGTTTTCTTTAACTATATTATATTAATTTAACCAGTGGCGAATATAAGATTTTCATTTACGTAGTTTCTTGCATTTGACTGGATGATTTTGTTTATGCCGAGAAAAAAAATGAAATAATAATGTTTAAATCACAAATGTAAACATATAAGCATAATTGGAACAGATAACAAGGTTCAAGGCCCTAGCAAAAATTATTTACGAATAGCAATTTAAGGTCATCTCGAATAGCAACATCAATATGCCCAAACACACTTGCCACATCTGTAACATGTCAGCAAATTGTTTCAATACACTGAACAAACATACTGAATTGAAACTCAATTTTCCCATGTCACATCATCATTCATATTAAATTAAAAACACATTGTATTAATAAAAAACATTATATTAAATTTAAGAAATGTTATATTAAATATAAAAAACATTATATTAAATAAAAAATATTATATTAAATAAAATACAAGTAAAAATATACTATAATCAATTAAAAGATACATTAGTTTTTGAAACTTATAAAACCAAATTTTTAGTTTTTGAAACTTATATAACCAATTTATAAATACTTTAATATTTTAGAGTTTAAAATAAAAATAATTATAAAATTAAAAAATAAAACACAAAACCCATTGAAGATTTGCTTCTTCTTCAACCTCTCAAATAGGTACCGCTTCTTCAACCTCAAAATACACAAAACCTATTGGAGATGACCTAAGATAACACAATCAAACTTCAAAGATAATATGCAGTGCAATTTGAGTATTTAAACCTAAAAGACAAATAGCACATTTGTTGAACAATATTAAAACAAAAAACTTTGGACCGCTTTCCGATCAAATTAAAGTATATTTTATATTATCCATCTTTATCTTTATATATACCAATCAAAAATCTTAATTGACCTAACCACTTATAAAACAATCAAAAATCTTAATTGACTCATAAAATTAATTTTGTATGTGTCATAATTAAAATTATAAATTATTAAATATGGGCCCATAAAAAACTTTAATTATTAATTATATTAATAATTATAGAAAAAGTCTCATTAATTTACACTTTTTTGTTTTTCATATAATTAATTTACACTTTTTAGCTTTTCACATTAACAAATTATTTTTAAAATGGTTTTTAATAATTAAGGTAAGTTATTTCTTCGTTAAACATAATAAATGTATGATTATCTAAAAATAATGAAATATAACATCATAATTATCAATGAATTTAACGTGATAAATTAATTTCAAAATGGAATTTTATAATTAAGGTACGCTATCTCTTCGTAAAACATAATAAGCATTAAAATCTATATTTTTAAATCTACCAATTCCTAGATCTACATATAAAACTCAAAGTTTTAATATATAAACCAATTTATTCATTAATAAAAATACTAAACTAAATTTTAAAACAATAATAAATTAAATTTACATAATAGTAATGTAACACTGTGTAACAATCTTATTTTAATCTTTATCTTTATCTTTAATTTCTTTATATATACTAAACGATAATTGGTCTAATCACTTATTAACCAATCATATTTCTCCATTCTTCCAAATTAAACATTACTTATGTCATATATTTATATACAATTTAAACCTTAATTATATTTATTTCAGTAATTATATTTATTCAATTAATTTAAACTTTTTGTTTTACATCGCTAAGTTACACATTTTAGCCTTTCATAAAAAAAAATCTTACTAAATACTTAATTTAAATATAATTATTACACTATATAGCTTTCAACTTGAGAAAAAAAATATTATTGATAGTCAAAGATAGATAAAATCGAAATTAATATACAGTTAATAAAATTTATATTTCCCTGATAAATATCTAAGAGCTGAAAATATTAATTATATCATTCTAAAAAACTATAATCTGATTTTTAATTAAAATCAAAACATTCAATGATAGAATTTGATAAAGATATAATTAATATATTTTTTAATCAAATTTATATCTCTTTGTTAAATACTTAAGTGTTAAAGTTTCTGATCATATCATTTTAAAAATTTATACTGATCATGAAAAACTTATAAATAACCCGTGCATTTGACACGAGAATAAATCTAGTTATATAAATAAAACTTAATCATGTCCTCATACAGTCCTAATCAAACATCATCAAGTAAAATAAAAAATAAAAAAACCCTTATTTTTTTATAAAAAATATTATTGGCAAACTTCTTGTTGATTTGTTTGGAGTGACTTACAAAATTTACACAAATCAATACTAGTTATTTTCAGCACCTTAGTTATAACTAGGTTATACCCGTCCATCGGACGGGGCATATAAATAATTGAATTATTACTTTTGAATATAAGTGGTGGTAACAATAGATAGTCTTATATTATCTTTAAAAAACATAGATAATGTCATTCTATCCTATCTGATAAATTTTTTAGCACAAATCAACATAAAATAATATAAAACAAAAATAATAGAAAAACAACGCTTTAGCTTTTATACAAAAAATTTAAAATGCAAATACAAAGTACTAAACGTAGTTTACTAATGTTTTAAAAAAAAAAAAAGATTTATAATAATAAATGTCATATTCATAAAATAAATATAATATTTATTTGTAAAGTCAAAAATGTAATTTAATACATCTTATACACCACTATCTAAACCGTTCAAATAATAGTCGTATAGTAAGAAAGTATTAGCAATGTAGTATTTTTAGTTAGTATTTAATAACGACATGTGATAAGAAGAGTTAAAATTTTGAATTTTGAATTTTGAATTTTAATAATATACTTTGAGTTTTTATAATGATTTAATTTATTAGTTAATTACTGCATTTGGTATTGTTTATGTTGATGATTAGAGAGATATTTAGTATTTATTGGTGTTGAATGTTTATCATCATTAGAATGTTTGTTCTAGTGAAAAACTCTCTTGTCTTTGAATTCAAAGATTAGGAGTTCAAACCTCCACATGTACAACTTTTTACTTAGATAATTAATATATAACGGTGTTCATGTGGATGCTTATTTATTACATTAATAATTGAAAAAAACATGAAAACGACACATAGGACAAAATTCTATGTGGCAATCTATGGAGGTTGGCACATAAGAACTTGGAGATAGAGATTTATATATCTCTATAAACAATATTAAATGGAATAATTAACTAATCATTTAAAACATTATAAAAAGTTAACGTATATTATTAAAATCAAAATTTAAAATTTTAACTCTTCTCATCACATGTCATTGTTAAAAACTAACTAAAAAACTACATTGTTAATACTTTCTTAGTATACGACAATTATTTGAACAGTTTATGTGGTGTATAAGATGTATTAAATTTTATTTTTGACTTTACAAATAAATATTGTCTTTATTTTTATGAATATGACATTTATTATTATAAATCCTTTTTTTTTTAAATATATAAAAAAAACTACGTTTAGTACTTTACATATGTATTTTAAAATTTTAATATAAAAGCTAGAACATTGTTTTTCTATTCTTTTTGTTTTTTTATTTTTTGTTTTATATTGTTTTTTTATGTTAATTTATGTTAAAAGATTTAACAGATAAGATAGGATGACATTATTCATGTTTTTAAAGATCATATAAGACTACCTATTGTTACCACCATCTATATTCAAAAGTAATAACTCGATTATTTATATGCCTTGTCCGATGGACGGGGTATAACATAGTGTTTATATATAGAGATACACACAACATAATTAACAATTAACTGATAAAAAAAAACTAAAATTACAATTAAGCATAGACAAGTTTGTTATGAGATATTGTCAATTTGTCATTACCTAAATCAGCAAGATGGAAAAGACTTGAAAATCATCCGCCAGATAGTTATAGCAATGGGTAATTATGAGATATTGCCAAAGCTACAAAATGTAATGAGAGAAAATTTATAAAGCTAAATAATGGGTTAAAGTATATGTATATATATATATACAGGTTTTGGTTCAAATAAAACTAGTATTAAAGTAAAACAAATAAAACAATCATTTTCACTTAACTGAAAATAAAACAATCATTTTTACTTAACTGGAAATCGATATGCATCATAAAAATCTCCGTGCATCAGTGTATATATTTGTGCTCTATGAATCTTCAAACATCAATTTTATCATGATCCAATGGTCAAGATCTTATCCTCATGGTCGGTCCAACCATATAAATGGGTTAGGCGATCGCCTAAGACCTCCACATATTAAGGGTCCCAAAAATTTCTAGCATCTTTTGGTGGATATCTTTAATTTTGGGCTTATGTTTTGGGTATTTTCACGTAACTCTTTTGATGATAAAAGTTTAAAAGAGCATTGTGTTAATCTTGAAAAAGTTTTAAAATATGGTAATAATTTAGATATTGACGGTTTTGATTATTACAAGAAATAAAAAATTTAAAACATATTATCCATTTTGAAAGTAATACACCTATTAACATTTTAAATTATATTTAAAAGTTTAATACTTTTT
>JAOEHQ010048468.1:0-10193 GCA_025447715.1 Asclepias incarnata
AATTAATAATTAAGAAATGCCAATGCCATAAACGTTATTAAGTCTGATCTGATTTAAGTCTTTTAAGTCTATTGTACGAAAATGTCTTTGAACTTTATTTAAATTCGGTTAACTTTTAAATTCGGTCATTGACCGAAATTAAGCTCAAGCTTTGACCGAAAATCTTAACCGAAATTGACCATGTTTTGACCGAATTTAAACAGTTGACTTTGACCGAACTTGACTAGTTCTGTTGACCGAATTTGACCTAAGCTTGACCGAAATTAGACCTGTTGACCGAACCGAATTTGAACTACAAGTTTGACCGAATTTGAGCTCATTTGACCGAACCAAAACTAGATCTTAGGACTGAAAATAGTTGTGATCTTAGAACCAAAATTAACAAGTTTCACAAGTCTAAAAATAGATCAAAATGCCTTGTCTTGAACCCTTTTATTTGAACTAATATTTGATCAAAACAGATTTATAGTTTCGGTTTCTTTACAACCGGAAACAATACAAAAGTATTTAGAACCAAGACTTTGCATATCAAAACACCATAATCTTGAACATTTTTATAAATTTCAATAAGAACACATAAGAACTTGGTTGTTAGAACTTAAGAAAACATGACTTTTTGATGAACATTGGTGCATTTCTTAATCAAATAAAACATAAGTTTTATATAGAAATACATTTCGAACAAAGTATACCTTGTAAAAATACTTGAACTTAGAAGATTACACCTCCTTTTTGTACATAAAATGGACCGAAAATGATGAACAATGATAGTATTTTTGAGAGCAAACTTACTAGCACACACATTAAAATGATAAAAATGATCTAATTTTGCATGTATTGATTTATATAAGATGCACCATTTTCAACTCATAAATTAAATTGCCACCATTTTACCTCATTAAGACAAGTGTCTCTTAACATGCATAAATTATAAAATAATGAACTAGTGGAGAATCTCATAATCCACCCTTAATATTATTTTCGGTCAACATACATTAGATTCGGTCAAAGGACCGAATCTGAACTTGTTCCAGATTAGTTCGCGCGATAAAATGTTCGATAACGTTTTGGCATTTCATTAATTATTAAAGTCTAAGCGTTAAACATATGAGGACTAAACATCGAATTTAAACTTAATTAAACTCAATAGAACGTACATTGAACACGAAAAAGACATTAGAACAGGTTCACTAAAGAATACAGAAGGTCTGAACGTAAGACAAGTATATGACTAAGGACGGTTGTCACATGCATAGAAATTTTGCATGTTGTTCGAGGTGAACTCCCCACCACATTTTTCAAACTGAGTTTTCACCATTTTATAAAAATTAATTAAACATGCACTTGCTTCATGTTTGTATCTGATTAAATAGACCCATGTAGCTCTACTAAAATCATCTACAATCGTTAAGAAATAATTGGCTTGGCATGTGGAAGAGGTTCTATATTTGCCCCATATGTCACAATGGATGAGGTCAAAAGGGGTTTTGGTTTTGATAAAAATGTTGGGAAATGGGAGTCTAGTATGTTTGGCCTTTGCACACGAATCACAAAACTCATTCTTGGAAAATACCTCATTCTTATTAAGAAAACCAATATGACAAAGTTTTTCATTTGAAGCATGGCCTTAACGCCTATGCCAAGTACAAGTGGTTGTCATCATTGCCTTTCTGCTCAGCTTCACTTCCCCCATCCGATATAGCCCATCATCATCACACCTACCCGCTCCAATCAAGCTCCTTGACTACAAGCCCTGCATTACAAAGAAATCCGGGAAGAATGTTATGGCACATTGTAAATCTTTGGTCAATTTTCTGACTGATAATAAATTATATTGAAAAGCTGGGACGTTAAGGACTTCGGTTATTTCAGTTCCTCCGGGCAGGGATACTCGTCCCCTTCCTTGTACCGGGTTGGCATTACCATTTGGAATGGTAACCGGTGTTTCATTTGTTCCTATCGTAATACTTACAATGAGATTCCCTTGATAGGTTATGTGCTCGGTGGCTGTCGAGTCAACAACCCAAGTGTTTTGTTTGTAAGTACCTGCCATGTTGGCAATTGGTGGTGTCTCCTGCTTTCCTAGTTCAGCCCCTGCTGAGAAATGCTTTAGAAAAAGTTGATACTGTTCCTCTGTGATTCCTGGTATTGGACTTGGAGCCGTTTCCACACATGCTGCTTTTGGCTTCCTGTTGTCTTTCTTCCCTGGCCACCAATCAGGATAGCCAATCTTTTTGAAGCAACCTTCTCGGTTGTGCCCATCTTTGCAACATTCGGTACAGTGATCTGACTTGGTCATAGCTCCATCCTTCTCGTTTTTCTTGAAACCCTTGCTAGAACTTGTTGCAGAGTTGTCACGTTTTCCATGAAGAAAGGCCTGGAAAGTTGATGTTTCGCTAAGGGGTCGCTTGGGTCCAGAGATGGATCGTTGTTGCTCGTCCTCTGCAACTAGATGATATGCTGTACTAAGTGTTGGTGTGGGTTTCATGGCCAAAATCTGAGTTTTAATCACTGAGAACTCCTTATCAAGTCCCATCAAGAATTCATAGAGCTACTCTTTCTCCTTTAGTTCAACAAGTTTCTTCCCGATCTCGCAAGTGCAACTGTCACAGGAACACCTCGGGTTAGGGAGAACAGATTGGATTTCATCCCATAGAGCACGCAGCTTCGTGTAATATGCTGACACAGATGCACCATTTTGGCGAGTGGTGCTTAGTGACTGTTTAAGTTCATAAGCCCTAGGAGCGCTTTCCTTTCCAAATCTTTCTTGTAAGTCCTTCCACATCTCTGCAGCTGTGTTAGCATATTTCACGCTGATGCAGATGTCCTTCTCCATGGCCGTGGTCAACCATCCTTTGATCATGGCGTCACACCGCATCCACAACATGTATCGATTTGATTCTTTCAAAGGTTTTGCAATGGATCCATCAATAAAACCCATCTTATTTTTGGCGAATAAGAAGTTTGTCATCTCCTGTGCCCAATCACCGTAATTCAAATCTGTCAACACGTCATTGACGTGCATCTGCTTTGGGTAATCTGAAGCATGGATGTAATACGGTGAATTGACATCGACTGTTTCTGCTTCGGTTTTCTTCTCACCTTTGCCTTCAGATTTGTCGCCGCTCATGGTGTTTGTTTTGGGTTTTTAATTGTTTTTGTAGGTAGGATTTTTAACCTGTCCTGATACCATATTAGTTTTGGTATTAAAGATGTGTTTTTCATTATGAGAAAAGATGGTATATATATACCAATTACAACTCAAACGAAATAAAAAGAATAAAGGAAATAGATTTCCTTCATATAATTACATAACAACTTTCCTAAGATAAGTAAAATAATCAATCATTTCCAATATAATGACTGGTGGTCGATTGTAATCGTTTTGTTGTTAGATTTGGCGATTTCGGGTAATTCGGTGATTGTTATAGCAATTAATTGGTATCTTGAGGCCCCGTACAGGTATAAACATGTTTTTAATGTCTTTTTGATGATTCAATAGATCCAATATAGGGTTCGTTTCTGGTCTTGTTCATATGAGGTCAATTGTGATGATTTTTATTCTATTTTGTTGATTCGATGACCTAATAAGTTAAGCTTTGTTTCGTGAATCAATTGAGGGATGGATGATGGAATAAAACCATCAATTGAGTCATATATTGTGTTCACATGAGTTCTGGAAGTCGTTATGTATTGCTATGGTCGTTTGAGTGTCGAAATGATTTCAAAGAGCAAAGGTTTATTAGGTCTGAATCTGTTGGTATCTTACAAAAATCATAGGTCATTCATATTGATGAGTTAGAGGATGAATCTTATATTTTTGAAAACCTCTATGTGTCCTCTAAATTCTATATGAACTAAGCTTCTTCTGATTCTTTTTCGAAATGGGTCAAAAACGTTGATTTCCAAAAGTGGTCTAATTTCAAACGAATGCAGCAGGTCTGTTTAGCAAACATCATAACTCATTCCTTAAAACGATTTAAGAGCCAAACTTTACCTTTTTGAAAATCCCTATGAGTGTGCTACATTTTTTGAGAACTAAGTTTTGTTTAATTTGGTCGTTTTATGGGTCAAAACTCGTTGGAAATTGAAAGGGGTAAAACTGTGTTGCAAATTCGAAGTTATGCTAAAAGGGGGGCAATGCCACGAGTTGGGGCTTAACCCGACGCATTGAGTGATGCCGAGGCATCCAATGCATTGACCAATGCGACGAGTTGGGTTTTGGATGAGACGTGAATGTCCGGTAGGTCCTGTTTTGTCCGTTTAAAGTCCTTTTAAGCCGTTTTGAGTAGGTATAAGCTATGGGAATGGCCTGGGACTTATAGGAAGTGTAATTTGAGTCTATTAATGTGATTTGTATGATTATAGGTTGTCGGGAATACATCAAGTACACGGTAAAGTCGATTGTGAGTTGTTAAGCGACTCTTGAGGTAAGATACACGTTGACAACAAAACATAGATTTTGATATAATAACTTCCCCAAATTATATCTCGTTATGTTATGGGTATTCGGGATTTTGTGGGAGGCTTTGTGGGTTATGAATGCATGTTTATGAAGCTTGTGACATGCTTTTGATATGTGATATGCTATGATATGTTGTAACACGCGATGATATATGATATGGAATGATATATGATATGTAATGATATATGATACGTAATGATGTACGACATGATATGCTATGATGTATGAAATGAATATGTTATATGTGTTATGCTTGATGAAACGATTTCATGGCCTGTTCACCTAGCACACTAGTCTTGTTAGGTTGCCATGACACGTGCACATTCCAGACCGCGCCCTAATGTAAAAGTGATAAAGTGTTAGTTTAGGTAAAGTGAACGCCTAGACTAAAAGTAAAGAATAGCTCGAGCAAAGTGTAAAGAAATGTTAAGCTTAACTCGCATTAGCCTTATGTAGGTTGATGTGTCATGTGGTCGCTTGAGTGGCTCCTTGCGACGTGAGTATGTGTTTGAGTGTATACGGGTGGAGTAACTCACCACTAATGTGTTTGAGCATAAACGGTATACTGTGGGATTAGCTTTGCTATTCCTTAACGACGCCGATGGACCGCCGACAGACATTACCCATCAAGTCAGGTGTGAGATTTCCCGTTTGATCATATGATCACCTACACACAATCACACCATACGTGCTAGGTGACCATGTCACCGAAAGTGAGAAGCGAAAAGATAAATTAAAGTAAAAGTGAAACGATGATGACATGTGGATAGGCACTTGTTAGGATATTGACAATTGTGCTATTATATGTGTTGATGAATGTTATGTTAAAATGACGATCTTTTATGAACTATAAAAGTGGTAATTGTTTTATAAAATGCATGTATCCTTACTTAGCTATTTATAGCTAACACTTGCTTTCGTAAATGTTGTGTCTTCAGGGTAAGCAGACTTGAAGGCTTAAGAGCATTGGGTAGTACATGAAAGATCATTTAGTTATTACCCTATGCTAGACTAGACGCTATTTATCTTATGTTTATGATTGAGACTTATGTCCGAATTGTAAAAACTTATTATGACTTGTTGGTATTTATGTTGGTGCCAACGGATTTTTGGATTTCATTTATTGTGATGTGATGATATTGAACAAGTAACACCATTTGATAAATGATTTTATTTAAAGTTTCCGTTGTTCATCGCTGTAATGCGGAAAAAAAAATTGAAATCCGAGTTTTTGAAAAGTTGGGTGGTACATTTTAGTCATGATTTGAGTATATGCATCAAGTTTGAAGTCATGGCATTTGATAAGGTTTTAGTCGTGGCATTTTGATTAGTTCATGGCATTGTTTGTAAATGGTGACTTCATGCATTTTGGTAATGGTATTTTCATCGGGTTTTGGTCATGCTAATTTGAACAGGTTTTGTATGCATAAGGTTTGGACATTTGGCCATTGTGGTCATGGCATTGTATGAAAAGACATTTTGGTTTTATGTTTGGTCAAGCTAATTTGAACAGGTTTTGTATGCATAAGGTTTGGACATTTGGTCATGGCATTGTATGGAAAGACATTTTGGTTTTATAGTTTGCATTGTGATCAGGTCATAACACAAACTGCAATTGGTTACTAGTTTTGGTATGACATTGTATGCAAGTGGTCATAGGTGTTGATATGACATTTTTGGTTATGGCTATGTTTGACTTTTGCTAGTTGTAAAAAGTCAAGAAAATTGAATCAACAAAAGTTTTTAATACTTCAATCTGCACATTACAATAAAACGAAAATACTTGTTCTTCAACTTACAGTGATTTCAATTGTCCTTTTATTTACTTTTTAATAAAGCTCAACAAAAATTGTGAGTGGTTTTTTGCGACCACTTTACAAAACAAATGTCTTTAATCTTTCAATCCGGATGTGTTGTAATTATTATGTTCTAATCTTTAGTGTTTATCAGAAAAATAAAAATAGAAAAAATCCAACCATGTAATCTCATGGAATATCTCCAAATATCAATAGGATTCAACAATGCTTTCGAGCTGTATGAATGCGACCATAAAGGTATTACTAGCTGGAGCTTTATGCCGGTAAGTGGTAACCCAAACAGCCATTATTGTTGCACTACCCGACGTTTCAAATGGGTGGTTAAAGGGTTAACGAAAGAAGGACTAGACATCATTCAACATGTCGAGAAAAAAACAACTTTTTTCCATTAGGAGAGTTGGTAAACACCTTTCCTTTTAAATCAAATGTCATGAATTCAAATCATAACATGTCGAGAAAAGCCTAAATAATGACTTGATTAATCGCCTAAATTTTAAGAATCATCAAGCCCACATGGTCTCACTCAAGTCAGTATTGAATTAGGATAATTAGATGTGCACCCAATTATATTGAACGAGTGATACACGCGTTTCTCAAAAATATTGTAACAACTTATAATATGGTTTTTGGTTGTACCATTTACACCATACGACTCTCTCTTAAGAACTACTACATGTTTTCTTGCAAATCAAGAAATAATAGCACTGGAAGCACAAGGTACAAGCCATTCATGCACAAAAACTTGGAAAATACACTTTTGTACCAACCATCAAACACCCGCTTACCTAACGGTAAACAAGACAAGGTTTTCCTATCCAGGTAATCCAGGGAAGACGAGTCTTTTTTACTTTGATGTATATGGTCTAACCTGAATATCTCGTGACCGTTTCCAAACTTTTCCATAGCCACCTCTAGAATTAACCACGCTTTACACTATCTCTTTCCCATTTCATTTATAAACAATCTTGCTTATTTCTCAATGAAAGGACAAGAAGAAAGCTTTGCCAAATTTATTTTGCAAAGACAACCATATAAATGAGGCAAATAATCTACATTTTGCAAGCACTAGGAGATTTTATTTTATAAAATTCAAAAGGAACACGAAAACATCATTATACTTCAAAATATATAGAAGTTTAAGATAATTATTTTCCTTATTCGTCTGTGTATACATGAGACTGAATCCTAGTACATAAACAATAAAGAAAAGGGAATTGCATACTACATTATTAGTATTATACTTGTTATTTATCTTCTATTAAAATTTGAAATTATATAATCCATGCCGAAACTGAAAAGATGGGCCGATCATGCCAACAAATCATCAAACCTGGTCTATGAGTAACAACTTTGTAACCCACCGGCCCACAACTCTCTATTACTAGCTTGGCTTCTTCCATAACTTCGAACCAAAAGTTCACGGGTTTAAACCCGGCCCGTGAAAACCGGCTAGCCCATTTTTTGATTCTCTCATGCCTCTCAACCCTTTCTAAACCTTCAAATGCGACAATATTTGAGATTTCTTTCCCGACCATATCTTCTATCCTGATCCTTTCTTCATCCGAAAGCTCCCCTCTAGTGAAGGTGGTATCGATTGAATCAAAGACCGCACTATAGTAATATAATCCCTCTACAAAGCGGTCTACCAAACGGGTTGAGTTGTGATCTGACTCTTGTTCAACCATTAATACCAGTTTTGGTGACATCGAGCGTAACATTTTTAAGAATTGTGCCATTTTTATATTTTCCATTATTGGATTGCTATTCTCGTTGACCCTAAAATGTGTATCAACATGATCATCCTCTGCTAATAATGCGTGAAGGTTAAGTATTGATACAAATGCTAATGCTTCCCCATGCCTTACATCAAGCATATCTTGTGTAAGGTCCATTAAGTTGACATTTAATGGGTTATATCGGAATGGCATATCCAAAAGTTTAGCCTCTTTACAAAGTGTGATGCCTAAATCCTCTAGCAAGATCTTGTTATCACTTACACACGTGATCTTCACCTGGGGTGGGCCCATTGGGCCGTGAGCAAGCTTTTCAAGAATCGACACCCATAACTGCGGGTCACCAGAGCCCATATCAATGATGTGGATGACAGGATCCCACGACATAGATCGAACCAAGGTTTGGGTGAAAACAGCATAAGCAAAAGCCATGTAAGGAAATGATTTGTAAAACTTTAAATGAGCCTGACGGGCCCACCCAAGGTTCGTGCTCTTGGACCCTGAATGGTTCAGGGCCTTATAAAGGCCAGGCCAACGCCTAATTATTCGGTTTGCCAATGCAGAGGCAAACCTAGCAGCTAGTCTCTGTATGGAATTACCGTTGACAGAAGCCAACTGTAATATGCGACGAAGGCATGTGTCTGCACGATTGAGATCACCAGAGGATGCATGGTTAGCGCAAGTTAGCAATAGTTGGATGAGCTTGACACCTTTTTCTTCAGGCTTAAATGAGTTGGCAAGATTAGTGGATGGTGGAGTTAAGGAAAGGGTCACATCTGGTTTCATATTGGTGTAAATGAATAACTCATAGGTTTCACCACTATTTTACTTCAAATGGTTAGATGCTAGATAGATGCTTAATAGAAGGATGATTATAAGAAACCAAAAAGACTTAAATCTATGACTTAAAGTGAATATTTGGCATCTAGTTTTTACAAGTATCTAACATGTCTCAATCTTGCTATGGCTTCCTAGCGTTTGTCAGTTTATGTAGAGGTCGGAAACGGGCCAAATTAATTTAAGATAAGTGCCGAGCTAGACATAGCACTCGGACAACGGATTTTGTGGTGAGTTGGGCATTTTCGTTTGGTTCGTATCAATTAAGGTTAATCTTAGCCTAATAAAACTAGATGTAATGTTGATAGGAAGAAGCCATTTTCACATGTTGAAACATCGGTCCTTACCAAAAATCTTAAATGAGTAATGCCAAGTTTATAATCTACCGAATATGGATGAATCGATAGAGTTCATAGTAGTACAAACAATAATTCTGGCATTGTGCTAAGACGGCAGATCCATATCTAATCTAATTTCTAATATTTAACTTTTATTTTATACTAGTGTTATACCTGTGTTGACATATAGACAGTGTATGGTAATGATGTATAGATATTTGAATGACTAATACGTATTATTTGATATTTTGTTTACGTATATGACAATATGTATGGAAAGTCAACAAAAGGGTTATGGAAGTTATTGTTATATGTTATATTGGTACAAGATTTTCGATAGTTACCAACTTTATTTTTTTAATGTTTTGTTATGTTTTCATATTCGTTTTTGTTTTTTATCTTTTTTTTTTATTATGTTTTTAAATGAAGTTACTACATTTAATTATTTTTTTTCTTTGGTTCCATATAGTTTAAATGATTGATATATTATGTTATTGGGGTATGCCAAATCTATGAAAACTTAACTTACAAGATATGCAGATATTTGTTATGTTATATTGGTATATGATCATTAGTGAAATTACGTATGAGGATTAAATATAAAGGTTATACATGTATATATATATATATATATAGACTGAGAATGGTAGCTTACTATCGATGCAAAAAACTCAGCATAAGGGTTTCATAGATATCAATGTGGTACATGGGATCAAAGGGTTCCCATCGATCTACCTTTTTATTTATTTATTTACATGATATGAAGGAAAATTATCTCATGTAACATCAAAAATAGTAACTAGCTATTATCGTGTTTTATAAATTAATATAGTAAAAAAAAAAACTCATAACAACGTGCAAGATTTTCCTACTTTATTAAAGATCAAATGGCATGGACCACTTGCAATTCATAAATTATTAGGCCCCTCCCATCCATTACCACAAATTCTCAAATTCTCACCGCCACATCAGCGCCACATCATCCCCTCCTCCCAGAATTTAC
>JAOEHQ010048469.1:0-10192 GCA_025447715.1 Asclepias incarnata
TGAATTTAATTAGGAGAGAGGAGGAGAGAGAAATTTTTTTCTAAATGGCAATCATGCCCTTTTTGATCTTGATAAATAGAGGGCTGAGATCGCGTCTCGCTGTCTTTTTTTAGGAGCTTGTCTCAAAATAACCCACCCCTATATAGATATTCTCTTTCCACCTTTTCTTTCAAACAAAACCTATTATCAAATTCATTACCAATACATTTATAAACCAAACACACCCAAAGAATTTTAGGAATAGCATGCAACGTTGTGATCGATCAGAAACGTACAATTCAGCCACTTGGCTTGCATAAAATGTCTTTGAATGAGAAACAAAATGAACCATCATCTTAGAGAATTAGATCAACAACTACGAACCATCACATGTTGCATTGATTACGAGATAATCGTAACACAAAATCCAGACTAACATCTTCCCACGGGACAAAAATTAGAGTAATATAATCAAAAAACTACACTTATGGAGTCAGTCTATAACTTTCCTTTAATAAGCGTCTTTCATCTACTCCCATGTCTTAACCTTAGACTTGGTGACGCGTCACATAAACTCAACATGTGTCTTAATTGCCCATAAGTTAGGGAAACTTGGCCTTCATCCGGAATGCTTTACAGGGGATCCGAAAGCATAAGTCTCGGATCCTGACCATAAGGCATCCTAACTCCGTTCCAGTCCGGTATTATCATGGATTCATAGCGAAACACATTAAAAAAATGAAATAACAAAAACAAAGAGAGGAACAAAATTCACAATTCTTAAACTTAAAAATCAAGCATGAATACAACCTAGCTAAACTCATATAGGCGGCTAATCTTGTACGTTTCCTTCAAAGAGACGGAAAATCTCAACCAATATATGACCTCAGTTTAGACCATCAGAATACATTGACTGCATCAGAATCGAGAATTTAACAAGATTTGGATTGCCTACGAAGGTGTCCAAAGTTTGTATTAATACTTTGAAATATACGGAGTATTTAACTTGAATTTAAGCTTCAATTTCACTTTTACGTCGATAATAAAATTATACAATCACATTTTTTCATATCGTATAGATAAATTTCCAAGTTTTGTAACTTGCTTAGGTGTTATATTTCTTTACAAAAGTTCTCATGAAATTTTCCAATAAAACATTTTGAAGTGACCAGAAAAACTATAAAAGATGATCACAACTATACCCATTAAACTGCATTCATCTGAATTAAAAGATCAAGAATAACCTGAAATGAAAAACTTCAATAATTACAGTATGGCACGGTATCAAACTCAAACCGTGCGGCAACACCGCCGCCGGTGACACGGTATGGGATGCGGTATCAAGAAGGAGGTATGGCATGGCGCACGAGAAAGAGAAGAAAGAGACATTACAGTCGATCGTTGGGAAGGAAAATAAAGGGCAACGGTTCATTTTTTTTAAAAAAAAATATCTTTCCAAACCAAATTTTTAACAAACCCACATACACAACACAACACAACACAACACAATTCACATACCTAACTTCAAACACAACTTTTCAATCACTTTTCAAAAAACTATGGAGCCTAATAATACCAAACGAGTGTCTAAAGTCATGAGGGGCGGCTCATTTCGTCATCGAGTTCAATCACAACCCGTTCCCCTCCCGCAAATGTACGAATCCTCTTTTCAACCACAACCCGTTTACCGCCCGTAATTCTACGAATCGTCTTCTCAATCTCAACCTGTTTACCGCCCCCAAATGTACGAACCTCAATCTCCACCAATTTTCTACACCACCCAACAAACCCTCCCGTAACTGCCTACGAACTTCGATCCGTTTGAGCTGCGGATAAGACAACCAAAAAGGCGTGAACATTTCAGTGCTCCTTTACCCATTCACGATGATGATGATGGTGATGAAGATTTCGACCATGTTGAGATGGTACCTGAGACACAACCAAATAATGAAGAAGCCGAGGAAGTCCAAGAAGTTGTAGTCGAGGTGGTAACACGTACTAAAAGAACGGAGAAAAAACATTGGTCGCCCGAGAAAGAGGAGGCGTTAGCTAAGGCTTGGATTAAAATTTCAGTGGACAAAGAAGTAGGAGACCGTCAAACAAAGGTGGGATTTTGGTGGCGAGTTTTAAAGCATTATCAAAGCCTTATGCCGGTAACCACGCGCACGAAAGATCAGCTTAACTTGAAACGGGGGATTATGAACCTGGCTATCATTGCGTTCAACGGTTTCTACCACTAAGCGGTATAATTTATATCTTTGTTATTTTTTAAAGTTTTAGATATATACGTTTTGTATATACATATATTACATTTTGTATACGTTATATATATATATATATACATATAATACATTTTGTATACGTTTTATATATAGCAAACCGTATGAAAAACAATGCCGTTTTATGTATGTAGGTGCGTATCAACCGTTTTATGTATGTAGGTGCGTAGCAACGATATACAAATCTTTGAGGGAGCCGCGGGCGATTATGAAAAACAATATAAAAAATCGTTCACGCATGTTAAAGCTTGGCACATTCTCAAAAATCAACCAAAGTGGCTCGAACAATCGGTCATTGGTCAAGAATCCGAGGATCGAGCAAAAATAGAAAGCCGTCCGACTCAAGTAACGTTCCAACGCCAAAAAAAGGAAGAAAATTTCGACTGTGACTTACCGAATCTTAACGATAACCCTGCTCCATCCTGTCAAGTCATCAACAAAAAAAAAGGCGAATGTTGAAGTTTCTGATCGAAGTTTGGTGCGTGATACATTGGCAACTTACAAGTCCGAAAAGCAAAGTTTATTGAAGGCGCAATTGGAGGTTCAAAGGAAAAAGAACGAAAAATATTTCAAGTTTATTGATGGGGAGGTCTACAATCGTGACATGAAGTTCGTTATGGAGCCACACGATAATATAATATTCCAGACCCGGCTTTTAAGGAGTTCGTCATCAACAGAAAACGTGGTATGAAAAAGTAAAAAAATTTGAAAGTGTCGTATGGAATGCTAACAAAATTTGAAAGTGTGGTATGAAAAAGTAAAAAAATAAGGTGACATAAGAAGATCGGTTGAAAGTGTGGTATGAAAATGCGATATGTGGCATGGGTTGCCAACGCTAAGATTGACGATCGAAATCTCACTCGAAGACACGTATGAAACTTATCCTGAAAACTGTGAGTCATCGAGTGATCATAAGCCAACAAAGCTTCTTACCTGCTAATTGGCCCCACAGCCCTGCATTCCCATATCATGGGGTCCTTCTTAGTGGGACCGTCTTGTATTTTATTTTAGTAAAAAGAATCGTGAAATGATAAAATATTACTATTTCCCAAAATATGAGACCGTATATGAGCAATGCACCCGTCCTTGGATGGTGTGGTCAAGTTGGACATACAAGCCGACAATAGTTTTCAAAGTTTTTTGACTGTATTAATGAAAAAACTTATATATCTTGTATGCATAATATGTTTAGATGGCTGCACATACAAGGTGAAATAGCGCTTTCAACTTGGAATCTTGACATATAATACGATATTACAGAAAAATGTTTAGATTTTGATATGTATAACAATTGGCAAATATAATTTTCATTGTGAGAAAAATTGTGTCAAATTATAAACTCTCATTTAACACCGATTTTTCTGAACTATAAAACAATGTGGCAATACATTTTCGTCTTCAACTTTAATACAACTCAACCTAAATTCTTGGTTGGGCAACACTATGGAAGACTTAGAAATAGGTCAAAGGTTCAAATCCATTCCAAACTCTATAGGGTATTATCCAACAAGTGTTCATTGTCTAAGGTTGATCCTTTAATCCATTTAAGAGGACTTTACCCTAGAAAAAGTAAAAGGGAGGGAAGGAAATTTTTCTAACTCGGAATGAATTGGAAGTGCGAGATGCACTAATCGGAAAGAGACTCTTTCTTGGGAAAGGTCAGTTGGGTCCAACGTAGCACAAAGTCAAGGTTTCTTCTCCTATCTAAACCTTTTGCTAGCATATACTCATATTGGCAGCACCCCCATGCTACATATCAACAAAAATGATAAAAAGACTCAAACCCATCTCACACTTTTGCTTTTCAATCTCTATATGCAAATTGTTGAAAAAATCTTTCTCCTAGACAACAAACGAAATGCCTTTCTCACTTCCAACATTCTTTGACATGATCTCCCATGAAGATACCAGATATGATTCCTCGGGCAAAACAAATGGCTTCAATATCTCACTTATCATCAGATCCCCACAAAATGGGCATTCACTCGCAATGGCATCATCTAACTGTGACCGAATCTGTTTATCATATCATATCATGTAAACACCTCAGAATCAGGAAAAGGTGTTTGATACAGAAATGTGTATATACATCATGCAAGACATACCTTGTCAACTGGAGCCACACTTCCGATTGAGTCGTCGCCACCATTTACACTCTCCTTTGGTTCAACACTCATTAAAGTGAGTTGTTTCTGAAGATCCAGTATATACTCCGCCTGAAAATGGATTTGAAAGTTATCACATGGTTCACAGAGATATGTAATCTGTAATAAGCACTTACTTGATTCTGGTCAGTGCATTTAGTAACATGGGCAACAAGGCATTGTGCATGAAATGCATGCCCGCAAGGGAACACGTAGAAAGGGGCCATTGGCCCTATTGTTGTATAACCCCTTGCCCTTTGATAATCTGCCCCAGCAGCCAAAATTACCCGCCTGCAAACCTGACAAGTTGAAACATGAATATTAAAGAAACATAGTGAAAAAGAAACACTAATTAACTAGTTAAGAAAATAGTTACCCCGCATTCCTCATCACGATCAACGACTGTATATCTCTGAGCAAGAGTGCTAATATCATTTCTTATATTATCTGCACCATGTGTTGCATCATTCATCTCCTCTTTCAATTTCTCAATTTGCTGGTTGTAATCCTCTAAAGATGAACATATTGCTTCCTACAGGAAAAATAGAAAACAAATAAATAATGGATACCGCTGTTGTATTCCTATCAATTTTGCTGATTATCATTCTTAAAGTCACCATGATTACCTTGAAGTCATCAATTAGTGCAAAGTCTGGAAAGAAAGGCAAGATATCTTCAATCTTTAACAGACCATCAGTTTCCTTGAGAAATGCAATTGCCTTCCTAATGTTCTCTCTTTTAGTACCCTTCTCCTGCTCAACAACGTGTTTGGCGACCATAAGCCAAAGCTTCTTCCTCAAGTCTTCATCATCCTCCACTTTGTCTGCTTCAGCCATTGCAAGCTCAGGGTCAACCTTAATCATCGACGGTCCAACATCAGAAGGATGGTACATGAGATTACATGAGCATAAGTGCATTACTAATACTAGTAATATTACTTTAACTATTACCTGAAGAGCAAGTGCAACAGCTTCTTCGTGCATAAACATCATGCTGTAAATATGAACACAGGCGCGCATGCGCTTTTCCTTGAGACAAAGACGCAAGGCGTACTTAGGATCATAAAAGAAATCAGGGCCACTAGAACGTCCTTTCCCAAACTTGCATTGTAGAAACCGCAAAAGGGCACTATCATCTTCCTGAGTTTATCAAAAAATACATACTTTAAAGATTTTATTTTTTATTTTGATATTTGAACTCTTTACAAATGTGGTAGTAATGTCAAATAGAAACTCGATGAGTTGATATTGTGGGGTATGCAACAATTTGACAAACTTTCATTGGTGTTTTTTTTAGTACATCCTTATGCAAACTGAATGAAATGTTCAAATAACATGATTCAATTTATGGTACCATAATACTATAAATTTGGTACTATAGCGTACATAGCATAAGAGCAAGACTCACTGGAAGTTCATGGCAACACATAATTTTTTAAACTAATAATATGACATAATGAGTACTCCATAGTGAAAAACACATACCTTCTTTGCATACAGAGAGAGCAAGAGGTTATGAACACCCGGATCTTCATTCTGGAGCCGATGAACACAAAACTCTAAATACTTGATTACTTCATGGGTTTCATTCCTGCATATGAGATTTGGATGGTAGAAACATCAATATGCTGAATTTATATATTCGTTGTCTTCTTTTTTATCTGCACTACCAATAACCTAAAAGATATACGGAGTATGTTATTTCACCATAAGTCAAAAACCATAGTCCCAACTCCCATCAGTTATAGTAAACTTACTTTGCATGGGGCTCACTAGAATATGACATCATTGCAGGAATCAGCTTTCGTGGATTCAAGTCTTTCCTGGTCATCCATGACTCGACAGTTTCATATGCATCAAGCATGATGAGATCTGGAGCAAACTTATACTGCACCAGATGAAAAACACATTAAACTTAATAAATCAAACAATTGTAGATGTTACATAAACACTTTGTGAATCACAGGAAAAGAAAGAATGTTGATTGAGATATCATGCTGTTTATGTGATGTTGATAGAAATAGTGATCCTATTGAAAATTATTAGAGTCCTGCATCCATAACAGCTTCAAGGCTAACTAGTACTCCTGCTGCCCCAAAATTGTCATCCACCTTACTATTTTAACTTGTACATAAATAAATTGTCGATTTCCAAAAACAAAACAGGTATACTTGTTTGATTTCCCAATATTGCCCCTTAACTCAAAAATCACATAGCTTAATAATAATTGGTAAATGTGTAAAATTGTCTTCTATTTGATAAAAGCTGCAGTTATAATATTTATCCTAAACTACATTTTTTATCTAGTGGATAAATATTTTGTGACCCGGGTGGGGGTGGGGGGTTAAAACGATTGCCTGAGATCATCAGCTTGTACCTGTAGATCAACAGAAACACCTGGTTTTTGAAGTACATTCAAGGCTCTCTTTGCTTCTCCTTGCTACACAAATAAAACGAAATGGGCTGATTAGTTGATTCCGATATAAAAAATAGACACGTACATTAAATTAAGCAGAAATATTATCGACTCACATGTAAACACAAACATGCTTAAATCTAATCTCATAACTTTTTAAACTTGATAAAGCGTGCAAGTGATTATGAAAACATAGAAACAATAAAAAGCAGTCTGATAGAGCTTATTAAATTTGAAAGTTCGTGAACAACCTGAATGTAGTGATGAACCACAATCTCATATTGTTCCTTTAGACTAGCAAAATATACCAATTCATCAACTCTACCATAGCTGCAAAAAATAACAATTCATGAATAGCTGCCAAATATACCAACTCATTATTTCTACCCATGTACATAAAGTAACTAAATGACACGAACCTTTCAAGTAGCTTCATAGTAGTTGCCTCATCCAGCACATCTTTACTGTCACTAAGAAAAGCACGAAATTCCAGAATGATAGACTGGTATTCTGAATTACGGTTCTCTGGTGAGTCATCCTCCAGCAGTAGTCTATTGATCTAAGCATTAAACACATCACATCTCAAATAACTTAACTATAGAAAAAAACTTAAAACTGAATTTAAAAAAGAGGAACTGAGAGAAAATAAAACAGCTAAAAATAATATACAAATGAATACAAGCAACGAGAAGATGCACTTAAAGATGTGAAACCTAGGATACCCTGAATTAAAAAATCCAAATAAAACAGGAATATAAAAGAAAACCTTGTCGAGATACAGTTCGGTGGCCCATGTAGATATCATCATTATTTGACACTTATCATCTTTCACAAGATTATCAAGCTTCCGAAGCAAAAACGTCCTTAAGGCATCCTGCAAGGGACTTGAAAAGTTGAACATGGGCTCTTATCTAGGAAGCCAACAACTATATTGTCCCTAACGCCCATTTAAAATTGACAGTGATAATCCTGATTTGACTCTAGTTGACATAGTCAGTCTCATAGAGATTTGTATATTCATCAGTCACCAATAACCACAAGACTTACAATGTAGATATTTCTCCAAAAAAGTAGTATCATGGTACACATAGCATTAAATTTTAAATAAATTTCTCCTAGAGATTAACATTTGACTGGATAAACCAATAAGTGTGCCAGATTCAATTATATGAAGACTTAAAATATGATACAGAACTGCATTTACCTGTTCTCCTATGCTTATAAACTTCAGTGTGATCTCTTCAAATGACAATGCATAGTTGATCTGCCAATGTAATTATTTCAGTCAGGAAGATTGGCAAGTAGAAGAAAATAAATATGAAAAAAACAAAAAAAAAAACCCTTATGACACACCTTAGCAAAAAATGATGCGGCTCTAAAGAAGTCTCTAGCAGAAAAAGCAGCTTCAGCCTGCAACAAAAATCTCTTTAGCCAACAATATTGCAAATCAATTTGAATTATATCTATGAAGATTTTAAAAAGTTGAACTGCCACCAGTGTAAAAAAACAGGTAGTCAGGTATAATACAACTTTAAGACAAAAAATAAAAAAAATCCATGTTAATAGAAAACTTATGTCTGCACCTGTTCTAAGTATACTTGGTCTCTCTGAAATGGATCAGAACAATTTGCCAAAGCAGCGGCGTATTCCTTTAGGTCCAGGTACACTTTCCACATATCTCGGCCTTCATCGGTGACAGAAACCTATTTTCACTCTCAGAAGTCAAAAATTAACACACAAAAAAGGAAGAGGGAAACCATGAATGATAATAAGTAATAGAACTCAATGTGAACCTGAAAGATTGAGTTTTCGTCATATGCATAGAACAGCCCAGCAGATGCATCAATGGATAGGCCAATGATCCCTTTTGATGCCGACTCTGATGTTTGATCAAAATGAAGTTCTTCTACAATTTGTTCACTAATTCTGTTTACAACCTAAAAGATACAACATCGTAGAAATACAAATGTTATGGGGATGAGAAAATATACAATGAAAAAAGCTCAATGTCAGATGCAAATGGTATTCGTGTACCTTCACTCTGTTTCCAATTAGAAGCAAAAAGTGGAACTCTGAGAGTGCAATAGAACTAGGTTTAACCACCTCGCCACCATCACTTAACTTTGAATAGTCCAAAAGAGCCTTGTTCTCCACAAAATTCTCATCTCCATTTGGTGACCTTCTCATGATTTCAACAAGATAATTTCATTACTAATTTCACGACAATCACAAGGAATGAGAGTATATTGGATTTCAAGTCAATCGATAAATAATCCACCTGTTTTGCGCACCAAAATTCAGGCCACCGTGATAGATACCAGCTCCGGAAAGCCAAGCAAAATGCACTGCTCTTCTTTGTTTGATGAAGAAGTGCAGCTCACTGCATAATAACCAAAATGGGAGCATTTGAAACAATAATTAAAAAATAAAGAGAGTGAAATGTGAGATACACAACTACATACTAACTTCACATTTTTATCGCATGACCATACAGGAAATAATGCACTTGCCTATTTGGTATTTCTCCAGGAAGCTCCATAAAATGCACAGCACGCTCTACATAACTGGCAAAGATAGTCTAAGTTGAAAACAAAAAAGTTTAAATAACATAATCATCAATGTCAGTAAAGAGAACATATCATGTTACATAAGAGTTATGTACTATCAGTAGTCGTTTCCTATTAGGGCAAATTGTATAATATAGCAACGCATTTACATGAATGTTTCATATCCGTCATCGTATCTTGTTCCGTTCCAATTTGGTCATTAATTGTAGATTTTGTGTTCCATTTTGCTCATCCAATAAGCTAGTGAGTTGTGGACAATCTGACGTGGCGCTTACGCACTGACCAAAATAGACCACAAAACCTAACTTTGAGAACTAAAATGAAACACAGAACCTACTTTTAATGACCAAAATGGAACACAAGATCTACTTTTAATGACCAACATGAAACATAGAACCTACTTAAATGACCAAATTGGAACAAAAAACCTTTTACCTGTTTGATTAGTTTCCAGGTGATAGGATGACCAAAAATAACTAGATTGGAGCACAACAAGGTAAAAAGACCCATATATGAGGCATTCATTCAAGTGCATTGCTCTATGCAAATTGCACTTTCTTATTATATGATTTAAATTCGACTAACAGTATGATGTTAGTTAAGCATCCACATTGTGTTTAAGAAAATTAATGATTTACACGCAATAAAAATTTGCTTTAATTTCCAAAAACTAAAACCAAGCAGAGACTTACCTCCAGAGATCCAATGCCAGTAAACGAATAAAGCCTTGTTGGAGTTACTGCCATCACATAGTATCTAGTTCCAATGTTCAAGGTAGCTGTTTCCATCTATACAACAGACATGAATA
>JAOEHQ010048470.1:0-10190 GCA_025447715.1 Asclepias incarnata
AGGCAAGACTGTCTACATCTTACCTCCCCCATACCCCGCTCCGGCAGGGATTGGGTAATGTTGTTGTTGTTGTTGTTGTTGTTGTTGTTACGGAAGTGGTTGGAGTTTTAATGGCGGCGACGGCATAGCAATGGCAGCGGTGATGGCGAGGGCATGACAACGCCGCACCTTCCGACGACCATCTCTACTCACATCTTCCAAAATCTAGAAGATACATTTGTTTTAGAACACCATTTGTTATGGCATCTTTATTTTTGTGTATTGATGAGACGATAAATTAAAAAGATTTTTGATGATAAAGAAAAGAAATAGATGATGAATGGCCATGGATATATCATGTCTTGTCTTCTCAATTGTTCCAATCAGATCCGAAAAATGAGAAAGAAATCAAAAGTCAGTGGATCTGAATTGAATCAGTGTGTGTGTGTGATACAACGTTTAGCTATGGTTTGCAAGCTTCCAACTATTTTGTGGTAATAACTGTTATGAATTTATATCCCCACGAATTGTTGTGGGTTTATGTTAAACTTCACTTTGTTAAATGTTTGTTTTTCATGTGTGTTGAATTTGTGTGTGAACACATATTTGATTTGGATAGTACTGTCATGGAAATGAATGAATGGGAAGTAGGGAACACATATTTGTCTTCATGTGTGTGGTGAATTTTTATTTATTTATTTTAAGTTTATATATATTGTAAGAATGGCTATCTTTGTGTGTAAAGACGATATTACGTGGCACATGGCCTCACTGGCGGAGAAAAACAAACGGATGGTTAACTTTGGACCAATAGTTTATTGTACCAGAATCGTCTCTTTGCATAAATTTGGACTATTCTTGCAAATGGTATGATACCACAGGGACAAAAATAAATTTTGTTCTAATTTGATTGATAAATTTCTTTTGTTGTAGGTTTTTATAGGTATAGAGTTGGTGATGTACTTAGAGTTGTTGGATTCAAAAACAAGGCTCCTCAATTCAGTTTCATATGTCGAAAGAATGTGGCATTGAGTATCGATTCTGACAAGACCGATGAAGTAGAGCTACACAAAGCAGTCGAAAACGCAGTTAACCATTTGGTGCCATTCAATGCAACTTTAACCAAGTACACGAGCTATGCGATCCCCGGTCACAATGTTATCTATTGGGAAGTAAGCAAAAATGGTTTAACCAAAATTCCAGCTTCGGTTTATGAGGATTGTTGTCTTACAATTGAAGAGTCATTGAACGACGTTTATAGGCAAGGTAGGCTTCAGATAAGTCGATAAGTGCATTGGAGATCAAGATTGTTGAAAACGGGACATTTGATAAGGTGATGGATTACGCGATAAGTTTAGGTGCTTCGATTAATCAGTACAAAATTAATTTTAAAACTTTTTGCGTTTAGCAAAAAATTTAAAAAAAAAATTTTATATATATTTTTAAACAAGTAAATTTACCCGCACTTCGTTGCGGGTCGAACACATTTTAAGTAGACTTCGTTGAATTATTATTTTATCTAAAAGATAAATTTTAAAAGCTAAAATTATGAAAAAGAAAAAAAAAAAAGGTGAAAAGGAAAAAATTAAAAAGAAAAAAAAATGTTATTTTAAAAATATATATATATATATCACTTTCCTTTAGAAAAAAGAAAAGAAAAATAACAGTAAAAGAAAAGAAAAAAAAGTGCTACAGTACGCTACAGTTAATGACAGGGACCATTTTTGTAATTTTTTTAACGACAAGGACCATTTTTGTAATTTTTTAACGTTAGGGAGACCATTTTTAACGACAGGGACGATTTTTGTAATGTTTTTAACGACAACTGACGGTACAGTAATTCCCACTCACAACCAAAGTTGGTTTTTATATATTATATATAATAAGGGTATTGAGTGAAAAAGGATGTAAAAAAAAAAAAAGAAAGGCCATTTAATTTTAGCTGATGGTGCAAATAAGGTCATCCTTAAATAAATTTTAAATGAAGCATGAAATAATGACAGTACAATGAGATGCAAGCCAATTTGGTTGAACCATCACAAATCTTGATTGGGACACTAATTTTGGACTATAATAAAATTTTCATTGACTTCTATTTCAGATGACTGATTATTAATAATTTTGTTTTGATATAAAATTGGGATCAAGTGTGGGGTTCAAGTACTTATATTATTGAAAAACCATTAGCAACATGGGTCTTTGCATCATGCGGTGAAGCTGAGTATTGAATTGAAAACAAGACTAAATGAGGCTTTAAAATTGTTGTGTGCATCACATAATAATAAATAGCATTATAGTACGTTTCCATAACAACTTCAAAAAGAAAGAGAAGCATTTAACTATGATGATGATCTCGAATATGCAAGATTTGACTAGAATTTCACATAAGCATATGATTTTTAAAGTTTTTCCACAAGTATAGTGATTGAAAAAACATTTTATATGAGTACCAAGGATGAATTGGGCTTATAGAAACAAAATACCATACCAACCCATTTGAAAACGTACAGTCACAGGTAGGTTTTCAGGTCCACCTACAAATTAAACCGAATAACATGACCCAAATCACCCGACTCTAGTTCAGGGTCGGGGAATTTTGCCAAGCCTGCATAGCATAGGAAGAGACATGCATAATAGTACAACCATAATATATAGATGGCCATGGGATCATATCATGACTAGAGTTATAAACAAAACAAGACTAATTAGTTCGTGGGCAGACTGCAAATTGACACTAAGAGTAGCTACTAATAATTAGATAAAACCAAGAGGCTTCTGTCCAGTTTAAGCAGTCACAAGCCTTGCCTGAACTTCTTGTTAGTTTGGAGTAATTGACTTGAACCACGGACTCCTATTATTCGTTGTATGAAATAATCAGGCCACAAGGTTAAGAAAATGAATCAAGAAAACAAGTTTTCAATCATTCCATAAGTGCTTCTTTACATCCTAAATTAAAATATCCATAAGCCATTAACTAATGATCAAGGATGACTGACATAATCAAGAAGGCTTTAGTTTATATGGTTTGAACATGTGAGAGGGCTTCCTTCGGATAAACGGATATCTTAATCCTGGAGTTAATTGTGTCAACATACCTGATAAACGGATATCTTAATCCTGAAGTTAATGCCAGTTGTGTAACATGTCGGCTTTCTTAATGGACTAATCTTCCCGGACACATCCCACTGTGAAAAGCGGATTAGAATTGAGTAGGATAATAAATTGTGTGTGTGCGTCCGCACTAGAATGTATAGTACAATACCTCATGACGTCTATGTTCATCTCCAAGGATTCCCAATATGACCTCTGGAGAATGCGGTAGACTAAAGGTGGTAACTGATATTAGGACCATTTCTTTCGGATCATCGTGATAGGGAGACTGAGTGAGGGTAATACAAATCTGCAAGTTCCCGAGGGCAGGAACACATGAGATACGTGGCATCGGGCCACCTCCAATAACGGATGGATTAATATTCAAACAGAAGTCGTGAACCATCTTTTCTGAGAGCCTCATCAAACATTTCTTCTCGTATTGCCATGGATCCTCTGTCCATAAATGAAATGCTTAATTATTGTATGCAGATCAACAGTTAGCCGTTCACGATTGCGTGATGAACCATCTTTTCTGAGAGCCTCATCAAACATTTCTTCTCGTATTGCATTGGTTTAAAATATACACCGGTGTTCCCTGTTCTCATAAAAAGCTCCACCTTTGATCAATGTGACGCTTTAAACTGAAAATGTATATAAAAATCACATGAAAAGCAAGACAATATTTACTAAAAGAATGCACTAAAAAGCAGAAAATGAAGAACAAATTATACTAAACCAAAACATCTACTCATTACAGAACTGATTATATAGTGAAAAACGTCTCCAAGTTGGGCTATATAAGTCTACTTCTGGTCTATTCTCTAGCATAATCATTAACACATATGCTATCTATATTGATGGTTTACTTCTGGACAATGCGTTATGAAATTGGTTGATTATTTCTCATATAACATTATTGGCCACCTATTATGTATTTTTTATTTAATGTTACATGGTCCTGTTGATGAAATGCCTTCTATACTATAGAAAAGAATTATAATTATAATGTTATATATATAAAAGATGGTCCTGATGATGTTGAATCCAACATCCCAAAGATACTTATTCGACTGTTAGCATAATCATTAACAAAATGCCTGATGGTGGAAGTATTATAGATGATGCTGACCATCATCATCAAGAAAGACCAAATTTTAATATTTAACCTTGAAATTTTAATACTAACTCAGCTCCATCATTTGAGAAATGACCGGATAAACACGAATCTGTTAGCTTCTGAAAATTCTTTTTTTCACGTATCAAGTTAAGAGCATCTTACCCCTTTTTTCAGGATGTTGAGTCAGCAAATTCTCGATCGCTAAAAGTTTCAAGCGTCCATATCATCAGCACCAACCAACACAGTTTGACCTCGAAATTGATCTCTTAATTTTACAACTTTTGACTCGGTTTTGAAGCAGCTTCAAATGAATTCCGACAGGTAAAATCTTGAATCTTGATGCTTACCATACAGCCATAATACTCGAGCCCGATATAACCCCATGTAGATTGATATGATAAACCAAGCATCCTACTACGTACAACCATAGTTGTCAAAGGCGTAGGCGCACACAATGCGCAAAGACCTCGAATGTGGCCTAGGCGAGATGCGCAAAAAAAAAAGCACGGGCCCGAGAAAAAAGGTAAAAATCTACCTACTGTAGCACTGGACATTACCAAATGCAACAACTTAAACCCTCTGTTTGGCATAAACCCAAACAGGAAGCCAAAAAAGTATAATTAATGCATAATTAATACTGCTATTTTTCTCGAAAACTATAAACAATATTTTTGATAGTATTTTTTTGGGTTAAAATATAACAAGATCTTCACATTCATTTGTTATAAATTTCACAAATTGAATCTTAACTACGTATTACTTCAATATCACATATTGGCTTCCAATATTTCAATTGCTCGTTGATAGATAAATATATTGTTTTATATATGAAGAAGATAAGTAAAAACAGATCAAAAACTAATAATTAAATTCTAAAATCAAAATTAAACCACCATGTCATTAGTCGTTGTTAATAGATGTTGAATTTAGATTTGCTATATCACTTGATGGCAAAACTTCTTCTCGACTCCACCGTGAAAACCAATAAGAAAGAGGAATATTAAAACCACATTCTTTGAGCATGTGTATACGTTTCTCATCTTCCGTTGTAATAGTATGATAAGATCTCGTCGATGGATAACAACTCATAATTGCGATCTAAAATGAAAGTAGTAATTTGCCACTCCTATGGAAAAATTTCATTTGCTTACTGAATTGGAGGTAACCCTTTTAATCCAACAATTAATTAAGAAACAATCAATCACCCCCAAAAGAGATACGCTGCATAAAACAACAAACTTATGTTTGTGTTTTAACTTGGTTGTATTGCCTTTTTTACAACTTCGGTTATTCACTTTCACATATCATTGTGGTTATCGATGTCATTAGGTTTTTTACACTTTTGTTCCACCTATGGTTATCGACTCACTTTCACATATCTAGGGTTTTTTAATTTTTACACTCTTGTTCCACCTATGGTTATCGACTTGACATGCAACCAGATTTCTACTTCTCCATATTTGATTCTTTTCAATTGAAGCATCAGCTAAACCAAGTTGGTAGCATAACAATAGAATAGGTCGTACTTTCTACATCTAATAGAGTGCAACGTCTTTCATTTGGCAAAGAAAAATCTTTAGTTAAAACCAGGGAAAATTTATTCAATAACAAAATTAAAGTCACATATACCTGGAAATGACTAGCGACATAAAAGTGCAACTATTTCAAAGACATAATTGATAACCGTAACCGTAAGTTGCAAGTTCAACAAAGTCGCAAAAACTACACAAAATGGTATTATATCCCATCATGTTATTTAGACACTTTGCTTTATTGGTAAAAACAATATGTATTAATATGATCTCCCAACGTTTCAAATTTTAAATTACAGTTAGGACATGCGCAAGCATCTGTGGATTATAAATCTGTAAGAACATATCATAAACCTGGGTGGGCCGATTCGTGCTACATAACATATTAGTAATTCAAACAATATATAAAGAGAACAAACCTGAAACTGGACCCTCAATAATTAATGTGTGGAACATATATATATTGAAACTTAGATTCTATCTGATACCCCACAGTGATAGTAGCTCTGTTTGCTGGTAGCGGACTCACAAGTCACAAATAAGATAAAGCAACACCAGCTTATGACTTCAAAGTTTTTGTAGGCATCTTTAAAGCTAACAAAGTACAAGCAAAACATAAAGTATCAAACATCAGTTGAGCATACCCACATGCGCACTTCAGACCAGAGTGATCCATTAAAACCCATCTACTACTCTTGAATTTGCAATTTTGTTGCCAATAAGATCTCGCAACTCGATTTCCCCGGGGAATCTCTTCTCCCTCAGCTTAGAGTAAACCTACATTCCATATACAGAAGCTCATATTAGTTTCAAGAACTAAATAATGACTAATGAAAATTATCTATCTTGATTAGACACTTAAAGATATTGCTTGAAAGTAAAAGGCATAACAAACAGGTCTTGGCTTGTGCAAATGGGTTCATATTAGAACAGACAAGGTCAGGCCGGGCCCCGGCCACACAATAATCTTCTTTCTTTTTTTAATGATTAATGTGGAACATGGCTACAGAAACTATACTTTTTAACAATAAAAACCTCTAATAAATGATCAAACTTATCAACTCTAATTGAAGATCCGTAAAATACTGAAAATTCACAAAGAAAAGAATACATGAACCAATGAATTAATGAATAACTTTAGAATTTAGATTGGAAAGTAAAGAACGAATGAACATTTGCAATTTATATAAGAGATGCAAAGGGAAACCCTAAAAACACTTCATTTTTTATTGGGCTACCGCATAAAAATTGCTTCTCTATTTTTCTGCTACATAACCACAACTGAAGTACATGTATGGCCTTCTTATCGACTGAAAAATTGGTTAAGGTTAATATGAGAACTCAAAGATACCTATCTTGTTTATTTTACAAAAGAGTATTTCAGCCATTTTGCTAATATTCAAGCATTTCTTTTAAGACTATGATATCAGTTAACAAATGAGATGCAAGTTATTATGAAGTATTAATATAGGTGCTGAAGTAGGCGGGGCAGACAGGTCAGCTAGCAGATCAAAACTGGTAGCCTCAGTTCAATCATTGAAAACGCATTGATTTTTGGTTTTGTTTGGGTTGACCCCGAACACTTTTGTCCAAAAATCTAAAAAAATTATTCTTTAAATAGGATTACAAAAACCAAAAGGGCCTCTTGCTAAGCCGTATTCAAAGTAACCCTGCAACCAAAAGGTTGTGGCTTCAAAGTCCCATTCATTGTGAACAAGTCTGTAGATATGTGTGTAACATTTGTCTTTATAATGAAAAAAAAATAGGATTGCAAATGATACATTTTCAATAATAATACTTTGGGAAACTCAACCTATTTTTGAACCATTTACCTCATTTTCCTTTTTAGCTTTATAAATATTTTACCAATTTGACCTATTAAAAAATAAAACATAACGAGAATCAGCCCCGTCTAGTATGTAGCTATAATCTACTATATTACATAAACTTGTATGTATTAAGAAAGAGGTTTGTTTAAGTTTGTGAACCTAATCGAATTTACTGTCTGAAGCTCGGGCTCGAGCTCCAAATTAAACTCGAACTCAGCTTGAGCTTGCTTAGGCTTCACTCAAGTAGAAGTTGAGTACTAGCTAATGAGAAGCATGGGTGAATTACAACCCTAGGTGACACCTGAATATATGTTACAAGAAAAGTGACTTTACCGGTTCACCATTACAAGAAACTTCAAAAGCACCAGAACTCTGCAGAAAACCTTGTAGAAAATTTCCAAGAAGCCAAGTTGAAGAAATGGTCCCAAACCTATTAGCACGCATTGAGTAATACCAAGGAGGTGGTACTACAAAACCCAACCTTGGGAAAATATGCTCACCAGCCATCACAACCCCTATGACTCCAAACTGGACAAGTGGTACAAGTTTGGCTAACAAGCGTTTTGGAAGTGGGGGTGGATAGTTGGCTAAAACAACATTGAGTCCAGGAAAAGCGGATTCCAACATGTTCTTCATTGTCTCTGCATTCCCTCTATCAAAATATACATCGACAGTTTAGAAATAGGAAAAAAGTAGGAGGAGTGGAATACAAAGTAATTGTAACACGAGGCTTATTACTTACTTATCTGAAAGAAAGAAAGAAAAAACTGTTGAATCAGAAATATAAACACACACTTGAACACACAAGTATTTCTCTAAGTTTCTGATTACATAAAAAAACTGATAAACAACTTACATATATAGGCACTTACATGTGCATGTACCACTACTCCTAAAGTCCTAATAAAGCTCCACTACTCCCTGACTACTCGGTCAAACATGTGACCACTTCATGACCAACTAACTAATAGATAATAATGAACATAGCCAAGACAAAGTAAACACAAAAATAACGTGACATAATACTTTCTAACAGAATGACTATGACAATTATTTTCAACAGCCTCTCTAAATGTCATAGTAGTGAAAAGTTAATTTGAGAACCCTTAAAAGAGTAAGAACCTTTGAGAACCTTTTAAAATCAATCTTGACCCTTGCAAATTCTCAAGGGTTCTTACTTTTTCTTGTGTCTAGTTATGGAGAGAGTGGTGTCTGAATTAATGTCTAGTTTGGGAACCAAGTCGAAGAAGATGTGGGAAATACAACAGTAGTAAGTTATCATCATTATTAAAAACAGAAGAAAAAAAAAAAAGCAAATTCAAATTCCAAAATGAGAATTTGGTGGAATGGAATTTAGAATTTCCAGTGTTAACCTAACATGACAGGGAAGAAAATTCCATTCCACCAAATTCTCACACATTCTGGGAATGGTAACAGGAAAAAGGGGAAAGATAGGTGTACCTGTAAGAACAAGAAGCGCAGAAATCTATATTCACAGTGTTTCCTAACCCTAGTCCGCCTTTATTCTGTTGAATATATAAAAAAAAATAAAAATAAAAAACAAAAACCTAAATCCATTTGAATTGGAGAAAGAGAGAAAGAGAACCTGGTGGGTGGGGAATTGGAGAGGCGGTTGTTGGATGGAGGCTGATGGGGGATGATGGTGATATTTGGCCGGAGCAGATGAAGAAGAAGAAGGAGCGAAAAGATTGAAAACATCAGAACAAAACAGAAATATTGGTAACGCCACCAGAAACACCACACCTTTATCCACTGCCATCTCTCTCTCTCTTTTTCTCGATCAATTTCTAGGGGGTGTTTGGCATAGCTTTTTTTTGTTAAAGGCTTTTAACTTATTTGTTTATTTTGAAGAATAAAAGTTGTTTTAGTGTTTGGTTTGGCTTTTAGGTTTATAAAAGTCATTTTATACAAGCCTTTATAAGGATGTTGTAAGAAGACCCATGTGCCCTCCATATCTTCCTCATCTGTTCTATCCACTGATCTCTCAACAGGTATCTTTTTCATCCATCGATCTCTCAACATCTGTTCTATCCTCTCAACAACAGGTATCTTCTCATCATCTTTTCCTTCTTTTTATGAGTTATCTTCATCTATTTTCATTAAAGCACTCATATATCTTTTCCTTCTCATCTACCATTAAAGTATAAAAAAAAGCTATAGAATTTAGGTGTTTCCTTTTTAACTCATGTTGTTTGTTCTGTATATAGATTTTTTACTGTATATGTATATAGATTTTTTATGATTAGCTTTTTTATGATATATGATTTTTTACTGTATATGTAAGCCATGTATATGTATATTGTGTATATGTATATAGATTTTTTTTTACTGTATCTATATACATGTATATGTATTGTGTATATGTATATATGATTAGCTTTTGTATCTATATACATGTATATGTATTGTGTATATGTATATATGATTAGCTTTTTTATGATCTGGATTTGCTTTACTAATATATGGATTAAATTTGTTTGGCTTTCATATTTGCTTAAATATAGTTATTTGTTGTGCTTCATAGTAATTTTGGTTGTTTATAATAAATGTGGTAGGTGTAAGAGATCATAAATGTTTGTAAGCTTAAAAATGTAGTAAAACTCATCAATGTTTCTGCAA